>JAQGBH010007981.1:0-10297 GCA_034698265.1 Sminthurinus aureus | reverse complement strand
AAATAATGGTTAGAGTTATTTATTGTAATATTTTGTAGTCGTAGAAGCAAAGCGGAGCGTTAATATTTTATGAGTTTATCCAGTTTATTTTGTCCTTGGGATTTTACGGTGCGAGTTGCAGTTTACAGATTCCAGTTTTGCATCGGTTTGGCTATTAATTTTTGGAGATGGCGATAACTTGATTGAGTTTATATAATTTGGGGACACGCAAGGAAACGACAGAAATTCAGCAAGTGAGTAAGCCGAGTCGAGTTGAGTTGAGAAGCGAGAGCAAAAGCAACCAAAAATGGATTAACGATTAAAATGAAAAAATTAAATACCAGCACTTTCAGGACAATTTCATATACAGGCCATGTTAAAAAACAGGACACATACGGAGCATTAGTAGGGCCCGCCCTGGAACATGTAAATGACTCCTATACCATGTATATACCATGTAAATGACCCCAATTCATATGTAACACGTAAAACAATACTGTTGGTCACATGTCACACACTGCACTGTTGACATGTAAAAATGTGTCAAGAGACGTCCTTTTCAATATGTCGGTGTCCAGTGTTTGAGAAAAATAATCATTTGGTGAATTTGAACGCCGCTTAAAACATTAGCGAACACAATTAGCCCGATTGTTTGTGCAGATCAGTTGACATAAAGGTAGGTAAGTTAAGAATAATGTCAACTACCATAAACTGGCTACAACAACGGTTTTTCAAGCACGTTAACTTGACATCCGATGAACATAGTCTTATTTCTGAATTGCGATTCTTTCTTCTCGATAAAAATCCTGTCTGTTGCTCTACATTTCAATTTTATGCACAAGAATTTGTATTTGAGGGGCTTCTCAGAAACAAGAAACTAGAAATGGAAACATTTTGCCACCTTCGAGCAACAAGCCACAAGAATGGGTCTGAGAAGCTCAATCTTTGAAATGAATGAGGAAAATGTAAAACAAGAAAGCAAATTGTTAATTATTCTAGAGAAAGCAAAGTTTTTTGTATTTCATTCTGATCATTTGTTTTCAGTTGAAGTTCTTTTTACTCTTCAGATTTTTGTTGTAGTTCGTGGAAATTAGAAATTTGTGGTTTGTGGTGAATTCCGGTATCCAAATGTCACAGCCTACAAACCCTAAAATCTAAACGGATTAGTGGTAACCATGACGATGACATGCGTAATTTTTACTGGTACTTCTATTGGGAAGAAACGTTGGGTTTGTTTCACACAAAAAATGAAGACTTGGACGCCGCTTATAAAAATTGATCTTCTGTGGAGAAGATCTCCAATACAGAACATAGTCAAGTAATTGAGTATCCATTCAGACACAAAGAAATAATTCTCTTTTTCCTGCAGCCCTAACAATTGACCTTCTCTTTGCTCACCAACGAGCTCGTTTATTTCATCTCTTCTCTAGTGTATTGTGCTTTTTAATCTCAAGACTTGCTAGTAAAAACCATTTTTACTCGCATTCAAGTTGCCATTCTCTCTTTCACTTTCACTCTCATTGAATTTGAATTTGAGTTTTAGAGGTTTCTCATCTCGTTTTAATGTCACGTTCTGCCGTGTAGTTCTCGTGCTCAAATCAACTCAAGTTGACTTTTCTCAGTTCATCTTTTTCCCTTTCCTCTCTGCACTCTGCCAATTCACATTCACGACCTTTTATCATCACTTACAAAGAGAATACGAAAATAAGAGAAAAATGAATGCAAACATGTTTCAGTTCTCAATTTCGTTTGTTTTTCGTTGTGTTCCGCAACTCTAAAAAGAGAAAAGAGAATGGGAACTGTGGCCATTTGTCATCCTTTATCCTTCAATAAATTCAACATGATGGACGAAAATTCACTTTCCGTCCGGATTTATCCGAAACAGTACAAAATAAAGTATCCAAAGAAAAATGACAGTTTACTCCGTTTTAGTGAAGATTGAGGCTTGAGACGGATTTTGGTACAATTTGAAAGATAAAAGATGAAGATCAAAGTAATTCAAATGCTCAAATTTTGTAATTCGTAATTATTTTGCATAGATCCGTCATCTTGTTTACCAATGTTGTTGCCTTTTGAGTGTACGATTGAATTTTGTGCAAATTCAAGTCTAATCAGCTCATGGGCACACAATAAAACAGATAACAATGTTCTTGACGTCCTTCTCCGCCTTCTTCCGCTAATAAAATCCAAAAATCCACCAGTTTTTTCATGTCGGCTCTTTTCATAGCTTCTTCGTCGCCAATCGATGCAAAAAAGTCGATGTTGTCATTTTGAGACCATAAGCAACAATAATTTATCTGAGAAGCTCAATCTTTGAACTAAATGACACCTATAGGTGTATACAATCTACAATTGTTCACTGTAACTTTCATCGCAAAAAACGTCGCGTTTCTTTGTTGGAAAGTTGAAGACTTGGACGCCGCTTGTAAAAATTGGTCTGCGATTTTTAAGACGTATTTATCAGTAATGTAAATTTCCTATTTAAACTCAACACTCAAGCTTGAAGCATCAAGTTCGGAGGTCGATCAGTTTAAATCAGACCGAAACCGAGTTTTATGCACAATAGTTTGATCGTACCTCGCTGCTCTTTGCGTTTGACCTAAAATTGTGTGGAATCACGAAAGAAATTGAATTACAATTCAACCGTTTTGTCTCGTTTTACCTTCTGTTATTCTATATTTTGTTGCTGGTGCAATTTGCAATGTGCAGAAATCCTTTTTTCCTCGTTTTATCAGCAATCTGGGTGCTTCAACCTGTTTTCTTTTCTAATCTGTAGATTTTCCGCAAAGCACATTTCCATTTTCATCCAGAAACAAAGAAAGCTGTTCTATTCTTCTTGCAGATTTAACAATTTACCTTTTCTTTCTTCATCCATGAGCTCGTTCATTTCAGCTCTTCTCTTTTTTCTTGTACTTTTTCATCCCGAGCATTGCTAATGAAAATCATTTTCACTCACATTCAAATTCCCATTCTCACTTTCACTTTTGTTGAATTTGAATTTGAGGGGATTTTCATCTCATCTCATTTCAATGCCACGTCATGCAAAGTAAATCTCGCTCGACTCAGCCCAAATCAAGTCAGTTCATCCTTTGCCCTGGTTCTTTGCTATGACGACCTTTTATCATCCCTCACAAAGAGAATATGAAAATAAGAGAAACGAGATGAACACATGTTTTAGTTGTCAATTTCATCTGTTTTTCCATGTAATCTGCATTTCTGACAAGGGAAAAGAGGACGCGGACTGCGGCCGTTCTTAATTCTTATCCTTCAATAAATTCATATAAATTCAACATGATGGACGAACGAGTCACTTTTCCGTCCAGATTTATCCACAACACAAGAAAATTGTGTGTGTACTTGAGAACGAATTTCCTTGAGATCGGATCAAAGTTGGAATTGGAATTTGTTGAGTCCATATGCAAACGTTTGCCGCAAGAACTTTCCTTTGGTTTGTTTTGGCTTGACGCTTCACTTGGCTCGCTTTGAGCTTTTTGCCGACTTGAGTTTTATCGAGGCAAACTACATTTTCACATCATTTTGTATTCTCCTTTCCTCTTGTTTTTTTGGATGTTGAATGTTTTGTTTTGCTGATGTTGGTTAAATGTCTCAGTTAAACATGTTTATTAAAATTTAATTAGACACGCCCAACGCAAAGCAAAGTAAAAACAAATCTTTGTCTTTTACTCTCTCAAGTTTCTCTCTCTTTTGAACACAGCTTGTTACTTCTCTTGCCTCTTGCCTCTGGCTGCTGGAAATAAATTGGAACTCGAGGAAGATGGTGATGATGAGATAATTTTTTGCTGGGACGACAGAGAAGCAGAGATGTAAAAAAAACTTGCCTCAAGTTGTATACGGGATCAAATTTCGAGTATTTAACACAAATTTCAGCATGCTTTTCATCACCACAACAAAACGACGACTGGAAAATGGAGAAGAGAGAAAAGGAGAAAGGCTGTTTATTACCCATTTTCATTCTTCATTAAACAGAATGCATATTTTGCCATTTGCACGTTTATTATCAATTACGGTTTGAATGAGAAACAAGAATGCCGACAAAAACGAAGACCAAGATGAAGATGAAAATAAACCACTTCACTTGACCGAGCTGAAATGAAGCTCTTATGCGATGAGTAATTCTTACCCGCACTAATGCACAAAAATTGTCGTGTTTATGTACAAGTGAATCTGAATTTGGATCTAGAATTTAGATTGACATAAAATATTGTCACATTTTTATGTGGATTTCGTCAATGATTTCTCCACGATTGAAATTCCAGCTTCAATATTCAACATGCATTTTCAATGGTTGAAGGGATTGCTCATTAAAGGTTTATGACGAATTCCGAGCATCTTTTTTATGGGATTGGATTTTCAATTTATTAAGATCGATCTTCCGCATAAGGGGCTGTTGCTAAACAAAATTGAGCTGAGGATGAAAAGAAACCTGAAGAGAATTTTATTTAATTGCGTAAAATATCATGATGTTATAGTTGATTTCAAATATTCGTATTTCTTCTGTCCCGTTTTTTGGCTCATGATTCACAATTGATGAATTAAATTGAATTAAATTGAATTGGAATGGATCAAGTCGACTTTAACCTGGATTTGAATTTTGAATGGAAAATATTGCACATGTTTTCACTCTCCATTTTTCCCTTTATTTATTTCCTTTGTTCAAAACATTTTACTTTTTTTAGTATTTGAAATTGGAATGGAGAAGAATTGAGTTTTTCTTTTCATTCGACTTTTGTTAACCCTTTTGTATTTAGTACAGATCAAAAGCTTTTAATTCATTTCATTTTACATCTTGCATTTTTCAACTGTGATTTTTCGTACATAAGAAATGAAGCACAAAATCAAAAGAACAGGAACAAGATTCTTTCAGGGTTGGTTACGCGGGCAAAATCCAATACGATTCACTTTTAAACAACATTTTTTTCAAGCAAAAATGTCGGTTCGTGATTTTTGCAGCTGCTTCACATCCTCATTTTTGCATGTTTTATCCGTTTTGTACCTCTGTGCAAATGTACTGAAAACCGAATGCATGTGATAAAACCTCTTTTCTCTTTTCTGCACTGTGGAACTGGGCAACAATGCATAAACAACAAAATATCAACACTAAAGTACAAACTTCCTAAGCAACTAAACTATCACAAGCGAGTTTTATTTTTAGTTGCTTAGGAAGTTTTACTTTAGCGTTGATATTTTTTGTTTATACATTGTTGCCCAGTTCCACAGTGCAGAAAAGAGATCAGTGGGCAAAACAATACAAATTTATCATGTTTGCACTGATTTTGTATCTATTTACGTTTCAATTTGTTTGTCTTTTTAAATTTTGGGCCGTCACTTTCGATTCCGAGCTGAATCTTCAACATTTTTTCACCGGATAAAAAGGAGTTAGGAGTGATCAAAAGTTGAAAACTTTCCTCTTGTGAGCCAATTTTGCATTTAAAATTGAGCGCGTAGATCAAAACCTACGGTTTTAAAAACCAATTTTGTATTGTGAATTTCACATGTTTCACATTTTGGTGAGTTTGCTGGTTAAATAAAGCAGCAAACTCAAAGTAAGTGTGTTGTGTTTTGTGTTGTGCGAGTGGCTGAAAAAGAGTTAAGTTCTGGTCATTCTTTTTGAAAGGAGAAATGTTGTTTCGAATGCTGGAACTTGAAGTCTGTGTGAGTAATTTTAATTTATAAAGAGGTTCAAATGGTTTCTACAGTTCAATAGGTGGCTTGAGATGTTTAATTTTTTCAAACGGCGTTAGAGTTTGGCATAGTGTTATTAGCGATTGTGATTTGTTCCAGTATTTTACAAGTGAAAAAGTTGTTTGTCCTTTAGTCTTCCCTCTGCAGCTGTTTCACCGGTAAACTTTTATCTGGATTTAAAATTACTCTTGGTCAACGAACATAAAACAGTGCAAAAATCAAATGTGAAATGCAATCTTTGAACTTAAATTCAGCGGGGAGCAAATTTGTGGAAAATTCAAAAGAAATTCGAGACTTTGAAAGGGAATTTTTTGGTAAGAGTTGGACGCCGTTTTCATTATTTAGCGCGCTAAACACAGCAGTACCTCATCAGTTCAAAAATTTTCTCCTCAAACTTTTACACCTAAATAAGTCTTTCACTTGAATGAATCACATTCCAAATTTTAACTCTAGAATTTGAATAATGCTTCGCAAGTTTTCATCGTGGTTTTAGTTTGAATTACGAATCAGATTCAACTTCAAATGGTTGTTACAGGAATAAATACATTTAATGAATTTTTATGATCGATCTCCCGTCGGACATTTGTTTTCCGGTTGCCACAAGAAAAGGCCGGAAGATTTAGTCTAGAATCTCGAGTGCAGATTCCAAACTTCAGAGTTCAAATGTACTCGTTTTTTGTGTCCGTTTTCCGTTTGTGTTTTGTGGTCAACAACCATTTCCATGTCAATTTGTATTTTGATTTGTGTTGCAGTCATCAACTTGCATTATCCAAACTAATAAATACTTTCTCTGTCATGATTCAGACAATTTCCATGATTCTGATTAGACTCTTTTTCGACGAGTACAGAATCTAGAACTCAAAATGGAGCAGTAATTTTTCACAAAAAATGGTACCTGAACGAAAAACTACATTTTCTCTTTACCCACTAAAGAAATAATTATTTATCTTCATGGTATAGAAAACCTCAAGTACAGGGGGGAAACCAAACGGCGTTGAAATTGTGCACAAAGTTTTTACTCAAACTTTGAATTTAAAATATTTGAATCAACAATAATTTGAAATTCCGAATTCAAAACACTCGATGATTTCGATGCGGTGATTCGCTAATTTTCAATTATGCATTTTTCGTAATTATGTTCCCACAATTTTTATCCATCTCTAAAATCTGTAGAACGAAGAAAAAGGAGAAAAGTAGCAAAACAAGAAATAAACATGTACTCTTATTCTGCATGTGATTTGTAACAAATGTGCTGATGAGGATAAATCAATAAATAGATAATTTAAATGATGTTGAAGATTTTTGAATTACCCTGAGGATTTTGGACAAAGTTTTTTCCCTCTTCAGTTTTAAGGTAATCCAATGTTTTATCAAGCCACAATTTAAGTTCTGAGTTCTGAGTCTAGATTTGTAGATCAATCGATACTCCAGGGAGCACAGATTTTTATATGAATTTAGAAAAGTTTAAATATCTACATGAATAAAAATCTCAACAGACAGACAAAGAGAAGAAGCGCTGCGTAAGAGAGATGAAAGACGTCTGACTCGTGTGTATTTTTATCTAACATCATTTTGTAGGATTTCAACGCCGTTTCTCTTTGTTTAAACTTAACCAAGTGCTGCCAGATGCAGATGGTAACGGTTTTGTGGGTGCGAATTAGTAAAATGAATTGTTCTTTGGTGAATAAAGGAATTTCTGTGTCTATGAAAATGTAAGAACGAAAGCATTTTGTGTCTCAGGGTTTTCAAACAAAATCCATTGGATTCAGCATCATTCAAATTCTTGTCCAATTTCCCTCGGTTTTTTTGCCTCATGATTCACGATTGATGGATTCAATTGAACTGAATAGACTTTAACCTGGATTTGAATTTGGAATGCAAAATATTGCACACATTTTTACAACTATTTGTTCATTATTTATTAATTTCCTTTAAAACATTGCAGCTTTTTGTTTCATCCCGCTTTTTTTCTACCTTTTGAATTATTTTGAATGGATAAAAAGCTTTTCCTTTCCTTGCACGCGCTGCGTTTTTCAAGACGGATTCTCCTGTATAAAAACCCAAGACGAAGGGCAAACTCCACGAAGCAACAAGCAGATTCTTTGATCACCTTATTCACGTTTATTTTGGCACCTTTCACCGTCACTCACATTTACAAAATCAAAGACAAATCCGATTTGGATTTGCATGGTCAACACCACTTTCACTTTCCCTTTCGAACAACGTGTTTTTTTCAGGCAAGAATTTGATTTGTGTTTTTTGCATTTACTTCCACGTCCTCAGTTTTGTGTCATTTATCCATTTTGTACATTTGCTCAAGTGAACGAAAAGAAACTGTGAGTTTCAAATTTGTGCACTGATTTTGTACCTGTTTCCGTTTTATTTTATTCATCTTTGTAAATTTTGGGCTGTCACTTTCCATTCACGTTGTTTTTCCTGTTTTTCTCTCAATCTCATGAAATCGTAGTTTTGCTCTTTGTACAACACACTCGAGTCTCGTGGCTCGTGTGTGGAGATATTTTCCAGATGATTGTACATTGTTTTGAGCTCTAAAATCCCAAATGGGTTTTCATTTTCCTTTGTCCTTTGTTTCTGAGTAAAATGATAGTTTGACTCTTGTTTGTTCTCTGTAAATGAAGATTAAGGCTTCAGATGAATTTTAATAGATCGTCAATTGAAAAAGACAAGAGATCATAATCAACATGACCCCTAAGGCAAATTCTCCATAAAAATCTTCAATAGAACCCAATGTCAAATTTTTTCCAAATTTCGACTAAATTCTATAGACACTCGATGGAAATAAACACGTTTCTATAGAATTTCGTCGAAAATTTTGATCCAGTTCTAGGTCCAGCTATTGATATTCTATAGAACCAAATGGTAGAATCCACTGACGATTCTATAGTTTTTCTATAGAATCATATTGAATTTTTGATTTTCTTTTTGGAGCTTGATATTCGTCGTTTTCTGATTAAAACCCATTTGAACCGATCTCTAAGACTAAAAATTTTGCGTTTGCTGAATCCAATGAGATGCAAAACTCAAAAAGTGGAAAACTGACAAATTAGTGAGTGTCTCAATTGACAACTTAAAATGAGCCAACTTAAATACGGCACTTCTTCTTCCTTTAATCCTGTCTTTGGTGAACCTAAAAGTAAATGAGCAAGGGTTATTTTTCAAATTTAACCATAATTTGGCCTAGTTTTATGTCCAAATCTCAAAAAATACAGTATCTTTTTTAAATGATCTAAATGAGCTATTGATAGGAAAAACAGTTTTGACAAATAAGGAAATAATTTAATAGCATCAGTAATCCTGTTCAGTTTAGTCTCACGTCTCACGAGTTATCATCAAAACGGAGGTCAAGTGCACAAGACTTGATATGTACTTTGCTCAACATTATGGACACCATTTCACGTAATATCAAGACCCGTTCCGCAAAACATAAACAACTACGAACAACAACAATTGACAATTTTCATTAGCACAACATTCTCTATAATCTACGACTTATCTATGATATGATATTTAGTTTTCGAACTTTTACTAGTTCCAGTTCAGTTATCAAACACTGAACTATGTTAGACTCCGTACCGTTGTGCATACTACGCTTTCCATGTTGAAGGGTTTTGCATTACATGATATTTAACTTGCTGTCAAAATATTTTTCAGAGTCATTACGAGCTGAATATTTGTTTTATTACAGCATTTGGCCAAACAATAAATTTTGTGTCTCACAAAAATTCAAATACTAATTTTGAATTGTAAATTACATTTTTAATTGCGTCAAATTTCTTGAATCAAAATAAATATAACAAAGTTGTTGTTTTAAAATCCTTGACAACAATAATTTTAGTTTAAATAATAAAGTTAGACATTTTCTGTTGATAGACATTCTATGGATTTTCTATCGATCCAATCCATTGAAATTTTTCCAAAAAACTAGAATACAATTCCATCGAGTTTCTATGGAAATTCAGTAGAAATTCTATCGACTTCTTCGACAGAATGTCAGACAGAAAATTTGGAATAGACTTCTATCCGTTTTCGATAGCCCCAAATGTCGGATTTGCCTTAGGGAACCTTCAGGTCAAAGTAATTCAAATCCGTAAATGCTCACTGTGGGTAATTTGCCATTATTTTCCATTTCCGTCATCTGTTTTCCCTTTGGCGTAGACAATTGAACTTGGTGCAAGTTCAAGTCTAATTAGCTCACGAAAACGCAATAGAACAGAGAAAAATGTGAATGGAGAAAGCAAATTGTTGATTATTCGAGACAAAGCAAAGTGGTTTTCGTATTTCGTACTGAGCATTTGTTTTAAATTCCAGTTCTTTTTACTATTGCAAGTTTTGTTGGGGTTCGTAAAGATTAGAAAAATTGGGATTTGTAGTGGATTCCGGAGTCCAGATGCTACAACTTCCAAACTCAGAAGTCTAACCAGAGTTGTGGTAGCCATGGTGATGACAACTGCAATTTTTACTGCTGCTTGAATTGGAAAGAAACGTCCGTTTGCTTCACAAAAAGTTGGAGACTTGGACGCCGCACAGTGGGCCAGAATCCCAACAAAAGCGCCTTTAGTAATCCGATGACAAATGAACACAAAAACCGCTGGAT
>JAQGBH010007980.1:0-10297 GCA_034698265.1 Sminthurinus aureus | reverse complement strand
GAATCAGAGGCCATCGTCTCCAGTTCACGTCACAACTCCGCCTCAAACTCTTTAGTATAGGGATCTTCGTGGGCCTGAGTTTTGAGTGGATTTTTATGTGTCTCGTTTCTTTCATTCTGAAAATGAGACTGCTCTCATTCTGATGTCACAGCTTTTGAGAGAAATGAGACACATGAATCTGCAAGGTTTGTGTCGTATTGAAAAAATTTTTGGAATCGTTGGTCTTTTGAAAGCACCTATAGAACGTTGTATCTTTTACTCTCCTTTATAGGAAACTTTAATAGGCATTTGTAGAACTTTCTCGGAGCTTCTTTGGATGAGAAACAACTCGTCACTCCTAAGACAACACAGATAAACCAAGAATCTTAAATTTTCATACATGGTCAAATAATATTTCCATATGTGCTAAATGATAAATTTTAAATGCCATTTCATTTTCGGCCATGAAACATGAATTTGTATTTGTAACGGTACGCTGTCCAAGAGTGCAGTTGTGCGTTTGAACATTGTTGTACTTTATTTGATTTTGGCCATTGACTTTAAAACTAGGAAAAGTTTTCCAATTGACAATTTTATTTTATTTTCTATTTCAAGCTCGTTTCTCGTTTCTCTTTTCTTATTTGTGTTGGATGCTACTTGAAAGAAAAGCCTGGGGCTCTGACTGCACCTTTCCAATTTTAGCTTTGTCCCTTTCTAATTTTCATTGTTCTTTTTCCTTTTCTCTGGCCTGGCCATTTGTCGTTTGTTGTACATTCCATTCAAATACATAATTCCTAATCCATAAGCTCAAGAACAGTTGTAAAACTACACCCGCGTTGACAACACATAAATCCAAAGTTTACGATTATATCTTCTTCTTTTTCTCGCTATAGACGTACAAACGACATTGAGCTGTATTGAATTGTTTTGTCTACCAACTTTTGTAGGTTGTTTGTAAAGATTTAAAGAGAGAGAAATTTGATTGAAAAAAGTCATCAAAAATCGAAATGGTGAGTACAACAAAGGACAAAATATACCGTAGGGTGTAACATATTATCCCAAACGTACAAATCTCAAGTTTTGACAATTTGAGAATCTTTGGGCTGGCTAAAATAGATATTCTGTAAAGTTTGGACTCAATCCGACTTGATTTAGGGGTCGAATCACGAGGTCAAAGCGTCTAAATTGGGAAAAAAAATTAACCTTTTGTTTGACTTGGACGTCGTTTCAGTTGTTTCAGCAGTTTTTTCCACATGTGTTTTGCACTAAAATGCATTTTGTGCCAAAACTATGCAAGTTCGACACCTGATTCTTATGCCAAAAATGATCAGCATAAAATTCTCTATCGATTGATATCATTTTCTGATTTTTCCAGAACTTTTTGATCTTTATAAACAATTTATCATTTTTTCTTCAGAACTTGAGAAATGGCTAAAAGAGTCCTATAGTATTTTATACATAGACTGGGCCAATACTTAAAAGTTATGAAGACATTTTTTTTAGCCTCCGAGGTTTGTCTGTCTTAAAGAGCACACTTTTGTGGTACTTTTTTGTTCCGGGACCAAAAACCGTATATTTTTAATTTCGGAGCTGGAGCGCGTTCGAGAAGTGAAGAATTGCAATTAAAAATCACCATTTTTCTTTCCACCGCGTGTATATAACGAACTAGAAATATACGATTTTTGGTCCCAAAATAAAAAAGTACCAGAAAAGTGTGCTCTTTTAGATAAGCAAAACCCTGAGGCTGAGAAAAAATGTCTTCATCACTTTTTTAAAAATTGCAGTGGCCCAAATCACACAGAAATACCATACCCCTCTATAAGCTTTACAAAACTGAAGAGGTTGAAACTTTGTGACTTGCTTATAGAGTTGTAGAAAGGATAAAACGTGCAGCGTCACTTTACATTTGCAGCGGGAGTTTTTGACTTTAGCGCAATGGCCCACAGTGCAACGAAATTAAAAAATGATGCTATATTTTGAAATTTAGATACCTTGAAATGCTTTGAAATTCGGTCAAATTGTTTTGATTTCAAACTTTTTGCCGATCAACAAAATTTATTTGCACTGTGCACCCTAGCGACAGTGGCGCCAACTATCACTTTTTTTACTCTATACAACGGCGAAGAGTGCAGACAGTTGTTATGAGTTTATGACCAAGAAAAGGAGAAACATGGCAATGTGATTGTTTAGAACTGTTGTACTGTTTTACTACTGATCGCATGAACCGCAAAGTTGCCGACGGTTGCGCTCGGAGGGCCAACTGAAAAATTCAAAACCGCTCAGGCTGATTTCCAGGACGTTTATCATAAACCTCGAACTCTTGCGAAACTACAGTTTCAGAGAAAATGCATTACGGATGGGTCAAAATATTCAAAGAATTTTGTGTTTTTTACGCTCACTTGTTATCGTTGAATTTGCCCAGCTTAAAACTTGAACATGACATTTCAGCTGAAAAGGCACCAGAAAAACTTGTTTACAAAGTTTGCAACCAACAAGAATCAGCTTAATTAATCGAGATAACAATAATCAAGATAATAATAATTATTATTACTATTATTTTCTGGCTTTTAAAATACTCATGTAATCAAAATTCACAGTAATTCGAGAAATATTTCCACCCACATTTTCTTGGAGGAGCTTCAAGTATCCATGGCAACAATACATCCAATTTACCTCAAATTATATAAAATATGCTGAAAATTCAAAATGCCTGTCATTACAAGAGCCCGAGTTCCGCTGACAAAAAAATTTCAACGGAAAATGCAACTAAATGTGGACATCTGGACGTGCCCAAAGCATGAAAAATTTATAACGAGCGGAAGGCGGTCAAATCCACCCAAAAATCTACTCCTCTGAACAAAAATCTGTAATTTTGACATTTTGTCAAAAATTCCGGAAGTATGTAACGAGAGGTCACTTGAGACATGTTTTGACCAATTTTCATAAATTTAGGTTGAAATTTGTGGCTGCAATGAATTTTGAAAAACATTTTCCACTTTGACTAGTTTTGTGAATGTTGCGTTAGCAACCGCTTGTTATTTTGGCTGTATCTAAGCAACGGAGCATCCTACAAAGTTGAGAGTGGGCTCAAAAGATTGGCCGTAGCCGAAATATACTGATTTCTTGTCAAGGTCGCTGAGTTGAGTTCAGGTTTGCCCAAAAACGCACTTACTACATGTTAGTCTATTTTAGAAGTCTTGGTGAATGCAAACTATAGATATTTGTTCTGAATTCGCAAAACCAATAAAGCACCTGTAGAAAAATGAAGTAATGTGTGTGTGACGGAGACAGGAAAGAGTAGAGCGGAATCAATGAACTTTTTGCCATGTTGACTTGACCGCTTTCTGCTTGTGAGGGTTCTTGTCCTTGTTGCTATATCGGTTGATCAGAAAATACAGAGCAAATAGACTCGAGAACAACCGCTGTGTGATGCCTTTTTTTTCTGGTACTGGAACTCTTTTATGCTGGAAGAGCAAACAAAATAATAATACGGGAACATTTTGTGTACTTTGTAACTTATTTACCTTAACTGGGACAAAGGAAGTGTGAGATACGATGAACTCGAATACAATTATTCAGATAAAAAAGTGTTCAGTGAACAGAAAATGGAGTGACCAAAATAAAATAATTATACTGTTTCTTGTTTGTTGAGTACTCAAGTTTGACTCGGTTGTCTGTACAATTTTCCGATGCGAGTAAATTCGAAACATTAAACATTCCATCAAAATCTTCTACAAGTAAAAAGTAGACAAGTAGGAATAAAATTAGTCAAAAAATTCCTTGTATATTTCATCGAGCTTTGAGCTTTGAGCTTAAGGAGAAAAATGTTGACGAGAGAGGAAAATTGTTGGAATTTCAAGTGCTTCAAATTTTGCTCCGATTGGAATTTTCTGCCAATTTCCGTGGATGAAAATCCGGAATCTGGGAGGATTTCGAGACAAGGGAAAAAGTACAAATTGTACATTTGGAATTTTCTTTATGTTCTGGAGCTGCTCCATTTGGCTGATGGAATAATTAGATTCATCCAACTTGTGCTTTCTCCCAATGTGAATCAAATGGTGGATCATTTGTGCATTCACTGTTTGATTTTACCGTATTTTGTAGTCATGTTCTGGGCTCACCAAATCTTCATCAAACGTCCAAGGGAAACGGTCGGGGTTTTCAATCAACTCTTCAGCGATGACAAAAACGATGGTAAATTTGCTGCAATATCATTTCAAAAGTGTAGAATGTGCGGGTTGAAGTTATTGTAAAATATGCATTGCCTCTGAAAAAATCCTTGTTAAGGGTTTTTCTCTGATCCAGCAATCGAGAAAAATTCAAGTAAATGATTTTATTTTCAAGTTGAAGTAGCTTTTCTGTGCATTTCAGCTCAACCACGAAAAATCTTCACATGGGATTTCAAGTACAATCGACATGAGCTCATCACTTTGGCAATTCCTTTTGTCATGTCTGGTGCTGGAGCTTTGTTCGTACCATTTTTTCTGAGTGATCCGGATCGAATGTGGATTTTGTACAGTTCCGTTCCCGCCAAATTCAAAAACTGGACGCTCTTTCTTCTCTCAACATCTGTCGACTTGTTCTTCTTCGGTCGAAAAATACCTGTGGTCATTTTCTGTTTGGTCAGTCAATTGCTGTTTCTACAAAAATGCGACATCACCTTTCGCTCATTTCAAAACAGCCTACGGTAATTTGTAATTTTATAGCTCGTGTTTGTTCAAGTTCCATTCAAACTTGATTTTAAGTTGCATGATATTAAATACTAATTTCTGTCGTTTGTAATTATTTCGACATTATTAGGCCCACAATTGAATTGCCACGAGTCGAGTTCATCCAGAATCTACTCAAGAAAACGCAGGCTCATTTTCTATACATGAAGATAGAAGTGGAATATCCTTCTCGGAATTTTTTAAATTCCATGTTTACAGACTTTGTTACTATAGTGTGTACATAAGCAGCGAAGGATATTCCACTTCTATCTTCACATTCATCCCTTCAACCGAGTTTACGCTTTCATAATTTTCATATGCAAACAACTTGCTCTTGGCGTTGCCATTTTTGGCGCTTTTTTCGCTATCCACTACAGCATTCAATTTCCCCTCACAGCCATTTTTGCCGCGTATGTCCATTTTATCATCATGTGTGGGCAGTCTTCTCATCACTTTTCGCTAGATAAAAGAAATTTTTCAAACTTCTTTCTCCAGAAATGAACAGCATACAAAATTCAAAATCCAATGCAATTCAACAAATTAGTCTCCCTTATTTTACATACTATGAAATATAAAAAGGAAATATTCCAAATCTATTCAACTTTGTTCCTGAATTTGTGGTACGAATTTTCAAAAATTACTTGTATTTTTCAGTGTAGATGAATATTTTGAAGGACAAAATCAAGCAATACAACAGCTACAATAAAAAAAACTGCACATTTTCAATTTTCATAGCCAGTTGTCAGTGGCTTCTTCTTTTTGCTTCTGTAGTTTGCTGTTATTTTTTGTAATTAAATGATAGAGAGATGAAGCATTTGTAAGTTACAAATATGCATCATCCGCATCTGCGCAGAATTTTCTATAGATTATTATTGAGATGCATATCAATTTTCAAAGTATGAGCTGACCGGACGGATGTCGGATTGTGCAATAAATAGTGGCTTCTGTTCTAGTTTCTGTACGAGCGTGTTTTTTTGTTTGCCTTTTGCCTGACCAGTTAAAACTTGAACTGTTTCTATAGAATTTCACCCTGAACAAACATTCAGTTTTGAATTTTACACTTGTTGAAATGCATTTCTGAAAAATCAGATAAGATTTTGAAAGATGAAATTCTATTTCCTTTTTTCACGCCAAAATAAAACGGTTCATTCGCGCTGAAGCAGAGGCAACAAAAGTGTTTCGAGTTTCACGACTAAAAATAATGCATAATTCCGAACGAGAAACGAAGATTCTAGAGTCTATAGAAAGTTGAAATCATAAGCCAACGCATAAAAAATATTGTGAAAATTGTTTGTAAAATCAAAACACATTTCAGTAAGCACAAAATTCGTATTTGTAATACTAAAACGTCTTTTTGGTTTGTTTTGATATTATTTTTTATTGAAGCTGTTATTAAATTATTTTCTTGATTTTGATTTTGTGTTCCTGTCAGAAGATGGCGACAAAAAAGGAAGCCGCTCTTCATCAATCTGACATTTTCCCAATTTCATCCGCTTCATCTTCAGCTTCAAAGTTTAACAATGATTCCAAGTACACGCAGAAACCTGGATTTCAAATCTTCAGGTTTGTTCACAAAAAATGGACCGAGTTTCAAATGGTGGCAGGCGATTTTTGCAGATTCACATGGCTCAGTTTTGAGTCGGTGACCAAATGCACAAAATTAATTGTGGAGCAGTCGATTGGAGTTTTTACACTGTTTTACTGTTTCTCCTGGATCAAAGGACTTGAGTTCTCTTTAACGCGGAATAAATGGCTTCTACTCCCGCTAAATTTCTGCCCCGCCATTTTCCTGCGGTTTTATTTTGGCGCATTCGGTGACTATGAAAGTTGGTTTTGGCTCGGCTGTGTTCATTCTCCGTGGTTCGTCGGCCTCGCTCGTGTTTCAATTCTCCTCATTCGCGACATTTGCAAGGGGGTTTTCTCGGATAAAATATGAAGTCATCTAAAACTCGTCTTGTTTCTGTTTCTCAACTTATTAATTTTACTCTGGAATCTAAAATCTAAAATATAGTCTGTCAACTGTATCGAGTCTCAAGTCTCACTAATTATTTTCAATGCCACCGCCAATTTAATGTTAAATTATGCGATTGAAATATGCTAATTGATTTTCAAATACAAATGAGCAATAAATATGTTTTAACCAATATTATTCGTCGGCTAAGCTAAAGATGAACCAAGTTTGAACCGACGCACCGAATTTGAATTTCGAATTTACACATAGTCATGGAATAACATTTTCCAACAATACACAACAACGAGAAAGGTGACTGATTTTAGATGCTGAGAAGATTTTACACGTGCTTACAAATTTCATAAATTTAAAACACTTAAATGCATCTTTTTATTTAACATCTTAACCTTGTTTCTGTTCTTTACATTTTTTGAGCTTTGAGATTAAAGTAAAAAAAAAAATCAAATGGCTCTCATTTTTATTTCATACGGCAATAATAGAAAATATCTGGATTCAAAAAGATGATGAAATGTACAATAATTTACGAAAGGCTGGAGTTTGAGTTTTCTTCGAGTGTCCGTGGTTTCCGTGTACTCTTTCTGAGGTAGATTTGGTATGTTGATGGATTATTTAGGTTAAATTCTTGATCGGCGTGTGCATCAGCAACGTGTTTTTTCAGGGGTCTGTAAGTACACACAAAACACAATACACATCGATATCAAACAACAAAAGCTCAAATTTATTAGGACTTAAGATTTAAATTCCACCATCAATGTTTTAAAGTGTGGCTATCACATGTATTTTTTATCACCTGTTGTCCGGAAAAACAGCATCACAGAATGCACATCTACACACACATACACAAAACAAAACGCGTTAGAAAACACATGGGACAATTGCAGTCAGTAGTTTACATTTTACATTTTATATTACGATGTTGCATGGAAAATCAGCATGCTTCAATATTTGCTCCCATTAATTAGTCATTAGTAATATAAAATATGTAAAACAAAAATATGCTCACTTGTACGGTCTAAATTTGGTGTGAGTCAGTTCGTGCCTCTTCAGAACACATGTTTGCTTGAATGCTAAAATACACACACACAAATTTCTCCTTTAACAAATTATTCAACACTGAAAATCTCAGCAAAATAATGATCAACAAGTGTATATTCCAAAACAATAATACAGAATAGAAAATCAAGAGGAAAATCTTTACTTTTGTCACAAAACTGGCATTTGATTGGTCGCTCGCCCGTGTGCGCTAGCTTGTGAGTTTTTAGGTTTTGCTGGTTTTTGAATGTCTGGAATACAATTAAAAGCTCAATAAAAAAAATGAATTCAACTCAACGCTCAACATATAATTCAGCTTATCAAGAGAATCATGAAGTAAACAGTTGATGACTTGACTCAGACGAAAATAAAATGAGTAATGAAAGAAAAATGAGTAATGCAGTTTAAAAATTCACCCGATCACAATTCGGGTGCTGGCATTTAAAAGGGCGGGCATCCGAATGAGTGCGCAAGTGTTTGTGGTAAGAACCACTGCTTAAACAAGCATATCCACATTCATTGCATAAAAACCTACAGAAAATCAAAACAAACAGTTCAAAATACAGAACAAAATGTCAAGCACATTTTCAATTGATTTTGACTTTCATGATTTTACTTTTTATCCACGAGTGTGAAGTTTGTATAGGAAAATGTTGATTACCTTGTTAGTTTTTCATGGACCCCTTGAATATGACTGCGAAGGCATAATTTTGTTCCCTTGTAATCACAGTCTGGATATGTGCAACTCAATTTCTTTTCCTGTTTTCCTTTGTGCTTAGAAAAATCATGTCTTCTCAATGAGCAACTGTTCTTGAATATAGCTCCACAACCCTCCGCCTCACACACGAATCTCCGATCCAGATGCACTTTGAAATGCTGGCGTCTTTTGAAAACGCTACTGAAACTCTGATCACAATTCGGGTACTGACATTTGAAAGGAGTGATTCCGAGATGAACCTCGTTCATGTGATACGTGAGCAAATGATTCCTGTAGAAAGCTGAACATAAATTACAAATAAAAAAAAGACAAAGAAAATCAATTCTTGTTTTGGCCTGATGATGATGAGCAACAACGTTGTTGGAAAGCTTACAAAATAAAAATCATATGTTCACGTTACCGAGACAAAATGGATAATAATTATTATTTTATTTGTGATCTGTTATCTAAAGTCAATTTGTGTATCATTTATTGCACACATCCAGAATCTGTACGAGCTTGTGAGCGCGTGCTTTTGCGGACTTGTGACTTGTACAGATTCCGGATGTCCGAGTTATTGCAATAATAATTATAAAGGTTTTTACCCTGTTCACATCCTTCTTCAGTACATTTGAATCGTTTTGCATGACTCGTTTTTTCGTGCTCTCTCCACTTCTGCTTGTCCCAGTAACTTTTATCACACTCTGGAAAAGTGCACCTGCACAACAAAATTAATAACAATTGTAATTGAAAATTGAAAATGAGCATAAAATATTGGGTGAAAAGTTTTTAGTAACCAGCAATAATAATAATTAATAATAAATAAATAAAAATAGTACTTGAACGGGCGGACTCCTCCTTTATGAGTTAACAAATGTGTTTTGAAATGACGTGCAGCCTTATATGTGCGACCGCATGTATGACAAATGAATGGGCCGTGCAATGGAGCATGTTTTTCTTCTTTGTGTAGTTTTAAAAGTTCAAACGTGGGAAATGTTGGTTTTTCATCACATTTGCTACAAATGAATCTAGGAAAATCCTCTGGGTGCATTTTTCGCCTGTGTCTATCGACCTTAAGTTGGGAATCCTGACTAAAGTCACACGAGTGACATTTGATAACTTTCTCTCGGCGAAGATGAGGAACAGCATGACGATGCAAGTTTTCTCGTAGATGATGAAACTATAATTTAAAATTATTGTCATACATTTGTATCACTATTTTTAATTTTAATTTTAAAAGTAAATGAGTAAAAGTGAAGTAATAGGTTTTTAGAGCATCCATAATCAATAATAATAATTTATATTTTGTATTTTCAACTACTCACCTTGTTACAAATTATACATGTGAAATTTCCTTTCTCTTGCTTATCGTTTCTTATCGCTTCCAAATATTCAGCAATGGGTTGTCCAGACTTGTTTAAGAATTTATTACCATCTGGATTTTGAGGATCAACTTGTAAAGTTGGTCGAACTGTTTCATGTGAGAAGGAATGAATTTTTAAATCCGGTGAGTTCCTGAAGAAAATTCCACAAGTTGGGCAAATATGCAGAGCTTTTATTCCATGTGAGTTTTTGTAATGATCTCTCAACACTTCAAGCGATAGAAACGGAATTTCACCGCATTTGTTACAACGGAGATTTGAAACACTAGAATTTTCAGGTGACTCTTCATTTTCCTTTGTAATTTCTTCATCTAATTCCGGTGACGGAGAAAAAATTAGAGGATCAATTTCCATCTTCTCAACTTCAACTTCAATACACGCAGAAGCATTTGTATTCTCTTTATTCTTTTCTTCATGCTCTTCTTCTCGTTCTCTATCTACTGATGTTGATGTTGCTTTTGTCGTTGTAGTTTCTGAAGTTTGTGTAGATCGAGTACATTTTTTAACTGTTCTTGGAGTTGTGAGG
>JAQGBH010007979.1:0-10297 GCA_034698265.1 Sminthurinus aureus | reverse complement strand
ATGTAGTTTAATCTAAATAGGAAACGTAATTAGTGTTTACTACAGTTGGAAAGAAGGAAGAGAGAAGTATTATAATGAAGAGTTATCATAATGTGTTGTGATAAGATAACTTGTATTTGTGCGAGTCAAAAATAAATATACTTATTTGATATTATTATAGTTTTAGAATTCCTGATTAACTGATTACTGCTATAAAATAATAATAATATGTAATAATTGTTGTTGTATAACCTTTAATCAAAGGTAGTCTGCACCATAATCATGTATATTTCATTAAAATAATTTTGCTGTTTTAGCATAGTTATTAGATGTAAAAAAAAGAGTAACGAAGTTGAAACAAATGAGTTCTCCAGATGAACAAGATTTTCCTGGACATTTATTACATCAAGTAAGTACTAAAACTTTAAAAAAGTTTTCTACTGTCTTCTGTCAGTCTTTATTGTTTACAATAATAATAATATGTAGTTGAACTATTCTTTTGATCCTGTATTTATCATTTTGATTTTTCGTAAACCAATTACATAAAGTACTCATGTCGTATATATATACGTCATTTGTCAATTGTTATTCTTGAACATTTTTATTTTTATTGTAACATCCAGGCTGCTCTTTGGGACAATGCAGACTTACTCCTTGATCTTTTGAATGGAGAACTAATTTCTAAAATAAATAGTCAAGATTCATGGGGAAGGACACCATTACATGCAGCAGCTACAACAGATAATTCAACATGTCTAGAAATTCTTTTAAAAGCTGGAGGTTTGTGTTTATTTTGACATTTTCCCATTTTTAATTGACAATAATTTTACAATAATTTGTAACTTTTTGTCTCACTACCTCTTTTATTATCAATGATATTCATTTTGACATTAGTTTTTGATTTCTTTCCTCTTTCTTCTTCCTTTTTTTTGTTACTCTCCAGCAAATCCAAATATTGCAAGTGGTGCTCAAGATAATTTCAAGACACCTCTTCATGTAAGTGCAGAGCATGGATTCCTTAAAAATGTACAACGTTTAGTAGAAAAAGGAGCAGATGCTTTTGCCTCTGAAGGGCATGGATGGTCGCCCATCGATTTAGCTGAAAGAGGTGGTCATAATAGTTGTTTTGAGTATCTCAAAAATGCCGCAACTTCTAAGGAAGAAGCTAGGGAAAAACTTCATTTGGCTTTACGAGAACATGTCAATAATGGAGATGTGGCAGCTACACAAAATTTACTCAAAGATTTGGGTGAAGTGGAAGTTCAATCAATTATCAATATGACACCAAATGGAACCAGTACTCTCCTTTTCAAGTTAGTTTTTATTTGTACCTTTTTAAAAATATTGTGGTTATATTTACTTTTTTTAGTAGAGTTTGGTTAAAATATTATATTATAATATTATTATGTGTCATGCATTTTTGTACGAATTATTATAATTTATAATATTATGCCATGTTATATTGACTAGTATTATATAGTTCATGTTTCTACTAACCTTTTTTTTTTATCATTTGATTATTTATCCTTTTTCTTTGAAATGTAGAGCTTCAGAAAGTGGAAATAAAGCTCTCGTACAGATTCTTATAGAACATGGATCAGATGGTCGAATTCATCCTGTAACTAAATATACACCTTTATATATTGCTGCATACCATGGACATAAAGAGATCACTTCACTATTATTAAAAGTAAGTACACAGACCAACACTGTTGTGTAAAGTATAATAATAATAATTTGTAATTGTATCTCTCTGTGTGTCTTTAATTTCAATATTCTAGTCTATGTTATTAACAAGTTACTAATCTGTTTTTTTTTTCTTCTATTATAATTGTATTAGAAATTCCCGTTACTTGTTCAAGTTCCTACAGTGGAAAAATGGTTACCTCTTCATGCGTGTTGTATTAATGGTCATGTAGGAATTTTGGATATGTTGCTCAAATTTGAATATCCTGCAGAATATTTACGAACATTCCAGTACGTTACATATTCATATGCTACTTTTTTACATAATATATTTTACAATCCAGCTCATATTTCCAGTTTATCAAAAGTTTATATTGAAATTTCTTTGAGTTTTTTCTTGTTTTTTTCCCCCTTACAGTGATACAGCTAGTGGTTTAGATTATGAAATGGCTTTTGATATAAATTTGAAGGACGTATCAGATCAAAATGCATTATATATTGCTTGTCAAATGGGTAATCAAAGACTGGTAGATGCATTACTCAAGTTTCGTGTTGAAGGGAGAAAACCTGGAGAAAAGTCATCAGCAAAAACTACTACTACTGTAGTGACAACCAAAACTCCGACAACACCCCTTCAGTCACCTACAACTCCAGTAAAAGATTCACCCACTGATGGAAAGATTGTTAGTCCAAATAAAAAACGTGTAGCTGAAGGAATACAGGGCATACTTTCAAAACTCTCTATTGTAACAAATCAAAATCTGATGGCACCAGTTACAAAGGTTTGCTTTTTTTATGCACACATAATATATTTATACAAGTACTGTATTCATACAAAACAGAATTAGATATTATGTATTTTATACTTTGTACTTTGTACTACAGGTTACCTGTGCTTATACAATGTTATACAGTATTATGAAAAATGGAAATGAACACGTAGTACTATATTATTAATATTGCTGTCCAAATATATTGACATTGTTTTTTTATGGTTTCATTTTCTCTGTTTCTCCATTTTATGGATATATGTACATATATTCAATATATAGAAAGATAATCTGATTTGTCCTTTGGATGTCAATGCTTATTGTGAAGAGTATCAAACTCCACTACATGCTGTGGTAAAACAAAGACATCATGTGATAGCTTCAAGTCTTCTTGCAACCAAAGCTGATCCAAACATACCAATTTTACCTGCCTCGTCTTCATCTCATTGTCATCCATATGGTCATCATCAAGGGTTTGTTTATGTTCTCTCTCTCTCTTCCACCTTTTCAATTTATACATACTATATCTTTATACATGAAGAATTTTAGTAATTTTAGTCACAAAATAATAACTTATAAATGCTTTACTTTTGAATGATAATAAAATGTCATCTTGTTTTGTTTAGGAATGAAAAGAAAACTAGTTTAAATGAAGAATCTTCAACAGCATTAGTAGAAGCTTGTAAACATCGAGATTTAGGAATGATTGAATTACTTTTAAAACATGGAGCTAGAGATGATGACTGTAAAGCCTTAACGATTGTTGCCAAAGATGATGTGATTGTTGGGAAAATCTTGTCCTTAAAGGCTCATTTAGATGCAGAAAATAAAATTAATATAATATTTTTAACTGAAACCATATTAAAACGTCAAAAGAAGACTCTTTTAGCATCATCAATTCTTCCATCATCAGCTGTAACAATAAATTGGCATAGTCAACGTTTAGATCGTATCCTAGAACAATGGTTAGTTTCAGCAGCTTTAAAAATTAATCCTCGTTTGCGTTTGTGTCCTAAAAATCAACATTTAACTCTTCATGCAATTACAAGATTGGATTTGTCTGGAAATTGTCTAGAAAAAGTACCACCTGTAATCTTTAGTCTTTGTAGTTTAAAATATTTAAATCTAAGCCAAAATAAATTACATCATTTGGAATTTCCATCGGAAATTATATCACCATGTTTAGAAGAAATCCTTTTACAAGAAAATCGTTTTGAAAACTGTCCTTCGGAATTTTTTACATGTTTTCCTTCACTAGTAACACTTAATTTGAGTCAAAATAAAATGAAAACAATGCCTTCAGCAATGTGGTCAGCTCCTATCCTTCAAGAATTGAATTTATCTTTAAACTTATTAATGGACTTACCTCCTCTTTCTGATTCTACAATATCAGGAGATAACGATAATCCAATGGATTCTTCAATGTTTGATTCATTATCTTACATTCCTGTGATGAAAACACCAACATCCGCATTATCATCACCAACAAATGATGATAGTGAACCTACAAGTCGTAAGTTCTTTTTATTAATAAAATATAAATTTATCCTCTTGTATAGTATATTCTTATTATATTGTATATTATTATATATTACATTTTCTGTGCTTATACTATAGGACGTAATTGACGAATACTGTGATAAATATATATATATATACACAATTTAATACCCGTATGTGTAATGTGTACACGTATGAATGTAAAATACAGCATGTATGCTGTATTTTATTTCAGAAATGCAATTATTGTAATCTGAATAACGTATTATTATTATTTTCAGCTGATTTTGTAATGGTCGATTTCGAACAAAATCGTGATAAATTTTGTGCCGATAAAAATAGTCGACAACAATTAAGAAGTGCTGCGAATGCTACTGGTACTGGAACAGTTTTAGTTCATCATGCATTATGGAGAGAAAATGTCAAAATATTATCTAATTCGGATTCAACTGAAAAATCAGTTTTTGGTGCAGAAGATAATGCTATCGTGGCTCTCAACTTGAGTCATAATAATTTTCAGAAAGTTCCCAAAGTTCTCAGTTGTTTAGGGATAAATCTTCAAAGATTAAATCTGTCATTTAATAATTTAAAAATTATGGGACATATTACCAGCTACCCAAATACTTTAAGACAACTTGATCTATCAAATAATCGAATAGAAAAATGGTTTTATTCTCCAAGTGAAAAAACTCCCATAAGATTTAATTGTTGGAATTGTAAGAAAATAGAAAATGATGATACATCAACGAATAATAATAATAATAACAATAATTCTTCGTCTTCTTCTCCTGGTTCATGTTGTCCTCATAAACGACATTCACGATTAGAAAATTTAAAAACTCTTGTATTAAGTGGTAACCTATTAAAACAAGTGTTAATTAGTGCAGATGATTGTACAGAAACAATAAGTGAAAATATAAATGAATCAAAACGACCGTCTTCTATTGTACGAAATCTTTGGTTTCCAAATTTAACCATGTTAGATTTATCAGATAATCAATTGAAAGAAGTCACAGCAAGAATTGCAGAATTAACTAATTTATCTGTACTGAATTTAAGTGGAAATCAAGATATAACGGACTTACCACCCGAAATGGGCCTGCTTTCAAGAATGTGGAATTTAAATACAACAAAATGTAATCTACAAGAACCTCTCAAGTCTATGATTGAATCTAAACGATGTAAGACAATGGATGTCATTGGTTACCTTAAAAGTGTATTAGAGGATGCAAAAACCTATTCAAGAATGAAACTAATGGTCGTTGGAATTCAAGGTTAGAATTTTGAATATGTTATTACAAATGTTTTCACAATAATTTTACAAAACAATCTATTTACAAGCTAAAAGTTTCAAATTTAATTACTTTACTTTTATTCACACATCTACAAAAGCAAATCAAAAGATATTCTATTCTATATAAAGATATGCTCTGTGTCTTTATCGTTATCCTTTTTATGATAATATAATATATATATATTTATTACTTATATATGTCGTTAAACTTTAAATATGCATACAAACAGGTATAGGAAAAACGTCACTATTGAGTCAGGTTAGTAACAAATATTTAAATGTATTTCTAGGCGTTTTTATTTATGCAATTTATATTTTTATAGTGCTGTAATAAATAGTGCTCTAATAAATTAAGTATAATGTAATGTTTTTTTTTGTAGCTGAGACAAGAAGGGAGTCAAAAACATGTTCATCAAGACGTAAGTTAAATTAATATCTTTTTTTCTATTCAATATGCGTAAAGCGTAAACCATATTCAATATGGCTATTATACTTTAGAAAATATTTTTAAAATTTGGTATTTGTTATGTATTTTTGTTGTATGTCAATTAGCATTGGGCTAAGAGGATGGGAGCTGCGAGTAAAATGGCAAATCCAAAAGGAAAGACAATATCTACCGTTGGAGTTGACATTGGTTCCTGGGTGTTGGAGAGTCGAGGAAATCGTAATTCTTCTTCTTTTGGACCTGTTATTTTTCGTACATGGGATTTCGGTGGTCAAAAAGAGTATTATGCAACACATTTGTATTTTCTTTCCCGACGAAGTAAGTTTAACATATTATTATATTATTACATATTACATATTATGCTATAACAATTATCATGATGCATCAAAATTAAATATAAAATTGACGTAATGTATTCACAACAATGACGATAATAATATAATATAATGATGTGTGTTTTTCTATTCTTATAAAATCTATATAGGTTTGTATCTTGTTGTTTGGAATATTTGTGATGGAGAAAAAGGTCTCAATGAAATCATTCAATGGCTTGTAAATATTCAAGCTCGTGCACCCAATTCACCGGTCATCATCGTAGGAACTCACTACGACCTCGTCAGTGAAAAATTTCCTCCGGGTTATTTGGATTATCTCCAACAAAAAATCCGTGATAGATTTATCTGTGTTAGTGATCCAGAAAAAAGAGGTACATTTATTTGTATGATTGTCGTAACATTTTGTAGTTTCCTTTGCATGTTCTTCGTGTCATACTATTTATACTTATGAATATAATATATAATATATAATAATATGGTTTTTTTTTCAATATTTTAATGTTTATGATTTTCTTTAAATTTATTTTTAAAGGGCTCCCTCGAGTTGTTTACTCTGTTGAAGTAAGTATTTGACCAAACAACAAATTAAGTTTATTAATAATTATTAACAAAAGACTAAATATAAGAGAATTACTAATAATATATTTTTTGAATTTTGTTTAGGTATCTTGTAAATCTAGGCATAATATAAAACATCTCTGCAACTTGGTATATGAAACAGTATTTAATATCAAAACAACGACCGGGAAAAGACTTTTAGAACAAAAAATTCCATCAAAATATATCCATCTTGAAGAAATTGTAGCGTACCTTGCTACAGAAAGGAAATCAAAAGGATTAGATCCTGTCGTTAATGAAAATGATTTTAAAGCTCAAGTTTCTGGTTGGTTAGAAAAAGGATTTGGTTTACAATTTCGTGATGATGCAGAAATTATGCAGGCCTGTTCGTTTTTACATGAAAATGGAGTTTTATTACATTATGAAGATAGTACATTACGAGATTTATATTTTCTTGATCCTCAATGGCTTTGTGATATGTTGGCTCATGTAGTTACTGTACGAGAAATAAATCCATTTGCAAAGCATGGTATTATGAAGGTGGATGATTTAAAACATTTATTTAAAGGCCAGTCAAGTGATACAAGAGACTATGTTTTATCCCTTTTGAGTAAATTTGAACTTGCTGTTCCATGGGATCATATACATTTACTGATACCATCAATGTTGCCTTCGTTTGATCAGGTTGGTGTAAAAAAAAATGTTCAGGCTATTAAAATTTTATTAATCTAATTATTATATTAATATAATCTAATACATCTAATGTGTATATTGTATTGTACATTAAAAGACAAAATTATCAATGATATTTGACAACATACAACATTCAAACTAGAATATATACATAATCTATAACATACAAAGTGAGATAAGATTGTGTATTTTAATTTTTTATTTCCTGACTTTTTGTTTATTTATTCATTAATTTTACAGATTAAAATGGGACAGAATGAAGTACGGGTAAAAATTCCTGTCAGATCTCGAAGATGGGCTTTGAAAAATAGAACAAATCGTATAAGTCGTCAATTGTCTGAAGATAATATAAAGTCAAGTAGTGGAAATTCAAATGCAAACACACCTACAGACTCACCAACATTTCAAAATAGTATTCGTAATAATAATAGAATAATTTCAAAAGAAGATACTTTTGAGATGACAGAAAAATCACAGGAAATGTATAAAATTCATAGAGGAAATGTTTCAGCATTAAATCGTTTCTTATTACTTTCGTATTTCCCTTCTGGATTTTGGCCACGTTTAATAAGTCGAATTTTATCAGATGATAGAATTGTAGAAATTGTAAGAAATTATTTTAATACACCACCACCATCTGAATTGTCAACTGAGGTAAGTTTAAGAAATTATGCATAGTACTTAATTTAAAAAGTAAAAACAAAATTTTTGCAAATAAAATATGATGAATTTGTGTACACAATATGTATTTTGTAGACAATAAATATGTATATATATATATTATATAAATATGCACACACATTTAAATTGTGGTGAATTTATATATATTTTATATTTTTACCATATAACTAGGTTGTTCATGTGCTTGATCAAAAAGCAGAATGGTGTTGTTGGCAATCAGGAATAGAGTTAAACTATGGTGATCTCCTTTTGTTGAGACTAAAAGAAGTAACTGGAGAGAAACCATTTTCTTTCATGTTGAGAAGAGATGATGGGACACTATGTGAAACTGAAATTGCTAATGGAAATTCAGATAATTGTGAAATGAATTTATTTCATGATGATGATAGTGAGCATGTCTGGGATGTCGTGGATCTATTAGAAACGGGATTGTTGGAAATACATTTACCGGTGATTATACCATTTTTAAATATAAAAAGAATTCTTATATATCATTACATACAAATGAATGAACGATTATTATTGTGATGAAATATTACTTTATTTTATGATAATAAAAAAAATCAGCTTGTGATTTCTGTTTTCATTTTTGTTTTTTTTTTTTTTTAAACTACAGGCATTCAGTGTCACTGTTAATTCACAACAAGAAGAAATATCTACAAATAATCAACATGATCAAAATGAATCACAGGAACAATTTGAAATAAAGAAAATTTTGTTGGAACCTTCAACTGAAAGTCTTGCCAAACTATTAGCTCTTATTGTTGATCAAGTGGATACATTATTAGAGGATTGGTATCCATCAATTGGAACAAGGTTCGTTCATACTTCAGAAGGGAAATATCTTGTTACACGTTTAATTCCATGTCCAAAGTGTTTTCCTTCAGATGATACCACTTGTTCTCAATCACCATCTGCATCATCTTCCATTGATATGCTTGGAAACAATCATTCAGACGTTTCTAGTCCAAAACGACACAGTATTAATGCAAGTGGAAATATTGGAAGTAAATCTAATGAATTTTTCAAAAATTTCTCATTTGGTTTTGGGACTCCAAGAAGTCCGAGAATGTCAAGTGACTCAGGTGTCGGAAATAGTCCAGGAAATACTCGTGTCTCCTCAGTTGACTCAAATTCAGATGCAAAAGAATCTAATCCATCTGAAGAAACAACAACATCCGCATCATCATCATCAACCTCTTTTATGACAAGTTTTAATACTAATGTAAAAAGTAGAACAGGGGCTCTACCGCAGTTAGAAAGTGTTAAATCAAGTGGTGATTCTGTTTCTTATAGTGGTTTAAATTTTTTCCTCAAATCCTCTCCAGGCCTTACTAGTTTTACCAAAAGAAATATGACCATGTACTCTTGGAGTGTAGAATATTGTATCCTTCATTCACAAAAATATGCTGAAAAGCAAGGACTTGCTCAATCCTCATCTTATCAACAAAATTTGTCTGACAGTGGCAATACAGAACAAGAATATACTTTAAGTGTCAAGTGTCCAAAACATGGGAAAATTCTACTGAAAGAAATATGCCCAGATATTTTATTTTTAGATTTGAATTCAAGATATCTACTTCAAAATCCTACTGTACAAAGAGGAAATCTACTTGGTATGAAAGACTATATAGTTTTAAAAAATTAATTTTTTTGAAATTCATATTGTTTTTCCTTTCTTACAAATCATTTTTATATGTTATATATATTATATATTATTCTCTTTTATATAAACTTTAAACTCTGTTGTACAGGACGTGGAGCATTTGGATTTGTTTTTAGTGGAAAACTTGTACCTAAATATGAAAATAAAATGTTGGAGATTGCAATTAAAATGTTTCAACCTATTGATCCTGGGACAGAAAATGCTGACGCTCAGGCAGCATATAAAATTGCTAAGAGTAAATGGTTCCGATCTCCAGCTCAATCTGCAACACGTGCATATGTGGCTGCAAGAGGGGAAGTTCGGGTATTGTATTGGGTGACTCATCCTAATATTGTACCTTTTGTTGGATTGTGTCAGGTAAACTATTAAAAAAAAATGTCATTATTCTTTTGAATTCCATAACATTTGTAATATGAATGAAATTAATTTACGTGATACATATTGTATTTGTTCATTACTCAGAGCCCCTTATCTATTGTCATGCCACGTGCTCCTAAAGGTATACTTTAATTATACATAGTATAATGTATAATATAAAAGTCAAAAATATTTTTAAAAAGAAAAGAAAACATTACATTAATTTCAAACTCAACTCCCAAGAAAATAATAATGCTATTGGCGTGTCCGATTTGTAAATTTCACATGCTTACATATATCCTTGAAAAATCAAACGACTTGCACGAGAAAAAA
>JAQGBH010007978.1:0-10298 GCA_034698265.1 Sminthurinus aureus | reverse complement strand
TGTTTGGGATTCAAATAAACTAGTACAAAAAAGGGCATTTCGTCATGTACAAACTGCTCTAAACTCTAAACTCTAAAGTGAATCAAATTAAAATCCATAATCCATAACTTTATGTCTTATTTAAACTGCCGGGTCTAAGAATAAACAAATGAAATCAAATGCTTCGAGCCACAACTAATATCAAATCACCAGGGATAAAAGTCATCTAAAACCCTCTGTGAAACTGGCTCAAGATTCGAGTGCAAAGAATTTACTACTCATTTGAAATCTCATAATTTCATCATTTTATTCAACATTTTTATGGTCAACAGTGGAAATTTAAAAGCTATTAAGGAAAAACTGGGTCCCTCAAAATTCATAAAATGAATAAAATATTTTGATTCCAACTTTCCAATTTCCCGCGTTCAATGCTCAATCGATTTTGAGTGGATCCTCCTCATTTTCACTGTCACTTTCTTCATCTTGATCTTGATCTGCTTTTGCTTTTGACTTTGAATTTGGCTTGGAATAGCCAATTTCACGAGAATGTTTGCTCCGTTGATGCTTGAACAGTCGGCTCTTTTCAGACGCGTCGTAGGAACAAAATGGACATTTGAAAGGCCGAAGTCCCTTGTGAACCGCTTCAAAGTGTCGAGCTACAGAAGCTGGCGTTTTGGTTTGGTATGAACATCCGTCGACTTTGCATTTGAAAGGAGTTTCCTTCCTGTGCGTCCGCTCGTGCTGTTTCAGAACAGGGGAAAAATGAGAAGAATAATCGCACGATTTGCACTTGTATTTTTTGTCCGCGTCTGAACTGTGGATTTTCAAGTGGGATTTCAAACAGGAATTTTGGTTGGTTCTGTACTCACAATTTGGATGCGGGCAGCAAATCGTCTTTTCCCTGTGAGATTCCACGTGCATTTTAAAAGTGCTTTTAGTTTTTGCCACGTATCTGCATCCCTCTAGCGGGCATTTCAAATCCACATCCGAATTCGGATTCGGGTTTTGCTGATTGTCCTTTGAGTGCATATGAGTCATGTGACTTTTGACATGGTCCTTCCGTTTTGCTCTGTATGGGCAAAGGTCGCATTTGAACGGTTTTTCCGGGTCTTGTTCATGAGCCTTGATGTGATTTTTCAAATTTCCTTTCAGTCCAAATCTGAGCAGACAAATCGGGCACTCGAACCGTTTTTCATTGAGATGAACCAACTGTCGGTGTTTGACTACGGGCGAAATCAACCGATCCGAATAATTGCAGCCGGGCCAAGGACAACGGAATCGGTCGCCTTGACGATGAGTTTGCCGGTGAAGTCTCAAGACGCAGTTTTTGGAGGTGGAATATTCACACAAACGACACTTGAACTGACTCCCGCTCTGGCTTTTGTCCAGGCCTTTTGACGCTTTCACGTGTTTTTGAAGAGCCAACGGGAACAGAAATTTCATGCGGCAGTATTTGCAAGCGTATCTGGATTTTCGTGTCCGTTTTGGCTCGGATTTTTGATTTGATTCACGAGATTTTGACATTTTGACTAAAAAAATTGTCCTTTAGTTTTACGTTTTTCGTCTGGTTTGTAGTTGTCTATTTTTATACTTTTTTCCGTATAGTTTGCTTAAAAAAATCCAATAGTCAAAATATTCAAGACTGGATTGAATTATTCTTGTTTTTATTTTAACTGGGAGATTTTTTTAGCGGCGTAAGAGTGGAGAGTGGATCTAAATTTAATACACCGGATTCAGGTTTCCCGATGTTTGTTTTTTGTTCGTGTTTGATTCTCCCGCTTTTCCATTGTTTTGCTTTGTTTTACGATTTCAAAGCGGTGGTTCAAAATCCAAAGCATTTGTTGTTTTTTTTACACGGGTCACAAATCACAAGACAATTGAAAACCTCGTTCCCGTTGCACTGTACATAATTGTCGTTTTTATTGCACACATTTTCTGGTTTGCTTTTGCTCCAATTTCCAAACTCCAAACAGAAAAGCAGAAAATAATGAAAATAATACAGAGCATGAAATTAATATTGGTTGTGAGGGTTGGTGATTGACAATTGACAATGACATGGAAATAATATCCCTTGAAAATTGATTTCTATAAGGAAACACAGCGCCGGCGCAACAAGAAATAAGAGGTAAATTTGAAAAATGAGATGAATATCCGAATCTTGAAAAGACAGTGGTTTGAATTCTGCTACAGATTCATTGACCAATTCTGTTGAATTTCTCCAAATTTGACGACCGCTTTCGAATTTTAGTTGCTCCCATTTTTCCCACCACCAAAAAATCCCAGAGCTGAGCAAAATTTTCAGAGGTCTCAGAATCAAATTTGCTTCGTTTTCTAGCCGATTGAAGTCAAAGGAAAATCCAATGATTTCTTGAACTGCGTCATCTTGTTGGTTTTCGTTGTGAACGAATTTCATGCCGAGTTGTGGATGTTTTCTCATCTGCTTTTTAAAGTGATTCCAGTAGAAGGGAAAATCTTGGGCCGTTGTCATGAAAACGGTTTTCCGGTGTCTCAATTTAGTCAGTATGAGATCTGGGATTTTTTCGGAGCAGGTCTTGTTCTGTTTAGAAAAAATGAGGTCGAATTTGTAAAGTTGTTGGCAGGACTCAAATTTCTGGCATCCAGAAGTTTCAAAGGGCAGTCGCAAACTTGTGTCGGAGCATTGGAATTGACAACTCAAAAGAGCTTTGTATCTCTCAGTTGAAATTCTTTGACCAAGAAACGCCGGTTTCCGTCTGTCAAAATCGAATGCCCAATTTTGGCTCAGGTTGAATGTGGTAAGATAATATACAACACTGCTTGAACATTCAAAATCCATTTGCGTGTAGTAGACGAAAAAGGCGCCATCTTTGAGGAAATCGAGTGAGCTGTTCCACTTTGGATCACTTTTGAAGGGAAAATCCAAAGTGTATTCGCTTTTGATGAACCCGCGAAATCCGTTCACCAAAATCAGACTCATCAGCAACCAAACGCCCAAAATTAGGCGAATCGCTCTCTTCAACAAATTTTTGATAAAGTTTTGGTGGATTTCTTGTTGCTGATTTTGGTGGATCTGGTGGATTTTTTGGTGGATTTCGTTTTGGATTCCTGGAGGAATTTCTTGATCAGTTTGTTCCAGCAAAATCCTCAGGATCCACAAACAGAGTTCAAGGAGTACCTTCCAGATCATCAGTTTCTTTAAGGAGTTTGGTTTACCTGCTCGTTTGAGGATCAAATCTAGAATAAGGATTACAGTGACGGTTGTTGCCATGGCAACAAAAAGAAGTGTCCAAACCTCGGTTTGAAACGGCGTCGTGTAGATCTGAAGAGTGCTCTTGGTGCTGCGGACGTTGTCACTGGTGATGAATTTGTAGCTGTTTCTGCCCGTCCAAATCCAGGTCAAAGGTAGGAGCACGGCGTTGACGGTTTCTGGTGACAATTTCCCTATTTCAATCTCAAGTTTTAGAGATCTCCAATATTTCTGATTGTCACCAGAATTTTTCCCATGTTTCCACGTGTCATTTACAAGAGTGCTTAAGAAGCGTTGCAAAGTTGCGGGAAAACCCTGCGGATCAACTCGATCAGCTGGAGTTTTGAATCTTGAAACTCCCGGTTTTCCTATCTCGTTTCTGATTCCGGTTGATTTGCATGAAAACTTTGAAGAATTCCTTTGACATTGAGATTCTGCTATGTTTTCCTTATTTAGAATCGTCAAATAGTTGATTAACCACGCGCTAGAAATTTCAATATTATTTTCACCTCCCTTTTGCTGTTCCAGTGGTTTTTTTCTTATTGTGAACAACTTGATGGGGAAAAATCGGCCATCTAACTCCAAAAGTAAACGGGTGAAAAAAGGTTGGGGGAAATTTGAAGAATTGTCTAGTTGACTTGATGATTTGACATTCTTCTCTTGTAGCACTACAAGAGAAGAATCGGTTGCTACGAAAAGCCGTAGCAACCGATTTTGCTGTAGAGTGTAGAGTTGTGGCTCTTGGTGAATGTAAACTATGGAAACTTTGTTTTGAATTTGAAAACTCTTGAACCATCTAAAGAAAAATGTGAAAGGAACAAAAGTACATACGTATACCAAATGTGTCTGAATTTTTGAGCCACATTTCACCATTCATTTGGATGAACCATGGACCATGGACAATGGAAGTGGCTTGGCTTGTTTAATGGTAAATAGTTGATCAATTATTTAAAGTAAGAGGAACGGAACTTAAAACTGTGAATAAAATGTCTAAAAGCATCACTCATCCACTTTCCAGTTGACTTGATGATTTGACATTCTTCTCTTGTAGCACTACATTTCCGTATTCCGAAATTTCCAAGAAAATCACAGTGAATTTTGCCACCAGATTTACGTTTACTCTTCTTCCGCACCTTTGATTTCGAATGAAGGAGCTGCAGAGCGCCAAATTGGCAATGATTTGCTGCATATAAATCCCAATTACAAATATTCTATAAGAAAGATCAGTTTTTGCCACGTTTTTTTGAAATTTCAAGGGCCAGTAAAACATGTTGACGAAGCAGTGGGAGTTTTTGACTTGCACTGGAACACTGAGACCATCTTTCAAATAAGTATAAAACTTGAGCTCTCCCATCGAATGATAATTTCGAATTAAAATAGGGATTAAAAAGTTGTGCGAATTGTGGATTTCGAATGAGCCGATTTGAGCCGCCAGTTGAATTTCTTTATTTTCACTAGAGTTTGCCATAATATTTTGACCCAGGTAAATCCAACAGTCACTTTTCTCTATATCTTCCAGAATTAAGGTCAGATCTGTGTTTTTCAGGGTGGTCGGGTCAATTGGTGACCTCAAGGAAATTTCAGCTCCAGTTCTCGCAGTTGCTACGCTTAAAAATATAGAAAGCAGAAAATAGCAATAGGAATGAGCCGCCATTTTAACGAGTAACAAAAGGTGAAATGAAGAGCTAAATGTTGAATAAAATTTGAAGCTGGACTTTTTCAAAAAGTGGAATTCGATACTGGATACTCGATACAAAATCGAGGTTCAGTTTACACAGCGCATAAATTATTCAAAGTGTATTTAACGGATTTTAATGTTTTACACTTTCTCTTCTAACTCCAAAGTTGAGTAGTTGAAACACCTGTATTTTTCTTTAGTTATGAAAAGCTGTAGCAACCGATTTTGCCCTAGAGTTGTGGCTCTTGGTGAATGCAAACTATGGAATTTTTGTTTTGAATTTCAAAACTCTTGAAGCATCTAAAGAAAAATGTGAAAATTGAAAAAGTACATAGGTATACCAAATGTGTCTGAATTTTTCAGCCACATTTCGCCATTCATTTGGATGGACGATGGACGATGGACGTGGCTTGGCTTGTTTAATGGTAAATAGTTGATCAATTATTTAAAGTAAGAAGAATGGAACTTGAAACTGTGAGTAAAATGTCTAAAAGCATCGCTCATCCACTTTCTCATTCACGCTCTTCTACTCCATCATTCAGTGTTCAAGGTTGGATGTTCCACAGGAAATATCTAAAACGAGACAGGCTAAAATGAAAGTAGCGTGGCTTGGACACCATTTTAATTTTGAGTTGCGTAGGTTCGTACGCCGTTGAAAATTTTGGTTTGTATAATTTTGACGAGCTGATTGTGAGTTGACCCATTTTAAAATCGATAATCGTGAGATAATCAGTCGTGAGAAAGTCGGTGAGCTGGTTGAGCTCGGACTTGATAACACTTCACTCAGGTTTTGTGTCACGTACTATTGTCGATTGTTTACTTGACTTTTTCACTGAATGTTTTACCATCAATGGTTTTCTTGACTTTCAACTCGATGAGCGATCATGCTGAAGCTGACGTACCGATCACGTCGACGTTATAGTCGAAGGACTTTTGAAGCAGCTAACACTCCAAAAAAACTTTCCGGTTGGGTCGATGCGAGAGGACATTTGCGAATGTAATAAGTCCGCTTACTTTCACATCAAAAGTCAGGCACTCCGCTTTCAGGTCACCAAGAAAATGGCGGAAGAATTTAAGGCGGGAAAAAGACCTTTTATGCTCAGCTCCGAGGAATTTGGAAAATCTTACTCCGCCTGGGCGTTTGACAGAATTACAGCCTACAGAAAGCTTTTGTGGGCCGTAAATGTCGGATTTGAGAGCGGAATCCAGAGATTTTATCAGAGTTGCTATGACACTTTTCACTACAAAAGTTCACTGGCTTTTTTGAACACGACGGTTGTTGAGAAAGTCGAGTTACTCAAATTTCACTCCAATTTTGTGCAAGGCCTTCTCTACATTGTCAACTGTTTCCTGTTGGCTTCTTTAATTATGCTAGTTCTGGAGGTCATAATCAAAGTTAAAGCTGCGTAAAATGTGTAATGAGGATGTTTATAGCAGTGGGAAACATTTGGAAAAGGTTGGTTCTTTTAAATTTTAATTCAGTGAGTCAAATCAGATTAATTCTGTAAATTTATTCTCCAAGTCCTGAATCAAGTTGTACATTTAAATTATTCTCAATTTTCAATGCAGATAAACTCAAGTGCAAAAATCAAAATAATACTGCTTATCTAGTTTTTTTCCGGAAGGACAAGCAATTACAATAACTCAATTTCTGTCTCCTTCTCATAATTCATAATAAAAGCATGCACAGTAATTTAAGTCCCTTTGCCTAAGTTTATAAATAATATGTCCATTTAAATTTTAAATACATTTAAACACAAGCTCTTTTATTTCTATTTTTACAGAGGAAAATATAAACTGAGAATAAATAATAAAGAATAAACCACTTTGCGAGTCATTCCTTTCACAAGCATTATTTGAATTTAAGTTTGTACTGGTACATTTATTTTTTGATGCACTGACATTAAATATTCCTTATAACGCTCGTTTATCTATGCGCTCAGTCATTTATTCTTTTGTCTGTTCTGGAATTGGAATTTGCTTGCGGCTGAAGGATGGTTTTTCTCGTTGATACGTGGATGGAGTATTGAGATCAAATTCCTGATCCGCGTGTGCAGCAGCAACGTGTTTCTTCAGAGGTCTGCAAATACACACATGAAACAACGACAACAAATATAAACAAAAATTAATTAGGATAAAGGATTTGAATTTTGAAATCCACCATCAGCATTTTAAATTTCAAACTGTGATTATCACATGTATCTTTTTTTGTATCACCTGTTGTCCGGGAAGGCAGCATCACAAAACCCGCATCTGCACAAAAACAAAAACACAAACATGATGTTGATTTATATACAATTATACAATAAAAATAATAATATAATGACAGTACAAATGATAATGGTAAAATTATGATGCAACAATGTACAAAAACAGGGGCGTCGTTACTTACTTATACGGGTTGATTTTGGTATGGGTTTGTTCATGTCTTTTGAGCGAAGTCCATTGTATGAAAGCTGCAGGAAACAGAAACAAAAATAAAAAAACAAAAAATAACCCGGAAAAATTATATTATGTACAAAATATTGTAAATCATAAACAATTCGAGTATTGAGCACTCGTAAATTGTAAATTAGGAATAAGGAATTACTTTTATCACAGAACCGGCATTTCCTTTGCTTTTCCTCCAAGTGAATTGGAGTGTGCGTTTTGAGATTTTCCAGAAAACGAAATCCCTGTACAAAAAAAAATTCACTGTCATAGAGATTTTTTATATTTATTTTACGTAATACTAAGTTTAAAAACAATAAATAAAAATTAAAAATAGTCAAAATAATCCTACCTTTCCACAAAATTGGCAAATGAAAGATTTCTCCTTAGTATGAACGAGCAGATGTCTCCTGTAGGCATTGGCATGTGTAAAAGCTGGTTGTGTAAAGTGTAAACAAAATGAAGAACAAAACCAAATAACAATCAGAGTATAATTTTATATTTTTAACATTTTAAAAGTCGTAAAATGCAACAGATTATATTATTATTATTATGTGTTTATGTATTTTCAAAACTAAAACTCGTACTTACTTTTACCGCAAAGAGAGCAGAGACATTGTTCTTTATTTTGATGGACGACTCTCTTGTGTCTTTGAAGTGTATTATTTCGCTGGAATCTGCCCCCACATCCGGGGAAATCGCACTCGAACGGTTTTTCCGAATGCTGACTGAGATAATGACTCTTGCGATCTGAAAGGGAATTGAAGGGTTTCCCACAATTTTCAACCTCACAGAGAAACGCCCCTTCTTTGTGAACCTTCACGTGATGATAATATCGATCTTCAGCCGTCAGGAATCGTTCATCACAATTTTTGCATTGATAAGAAATTAAATCGGGATGACAACTTTTGAGGTGTTTTCTCAGTTCTGTTGTGTTTGTGAAGGTTTTATCACATCCAGTTTTGTCTGGGCACTTTAATGACATCTTTTTATTTCCGTGGATTATTTGCAGGTGATGGAGGTAGCATTTTCGTATCGTAAATGGGTTTCCACAGCTTTCAAAATAACACCTGGAATTTCAAGGAAAAGTTACAAATATTATTTTTGTCTATACTCTACAGCATTCATAAATAATAAATTAAACATTTTAATTCATAATAAATAATAATAGTAATAATAAAATGGTTTGTACTTGTATGGTTTGTATCCCGTGTGATAATTCAAATGACAGAGGAGATCAAATTGACTAGCCACAGATTTTCCACAGGTTGGACACAAAACAGGAGTATTTTTAGTCTCCGTAAAATTGTGGACTTGTTTTTTGTGTTGTAGAAAAGAGGTTGAATTTGTGAAGGAAAGGGAAGAACAGAATTCAACGGGACATTTAAATGGAATACTTTTTTCTTTATGTTTTTGCTTCGGTTGCTGTTGAGATTTGGCTTTAGAGTTTTTCTTTCCTCCTTTTCCTTTTTCCTCTTCCATTTCAGACTCGGATTCTATAATTTCAGGTTCAGGTTCAAATTTAGATTCGGATTCTGATTTTATTTCATTGTTACAAGAATCTTCACTTTGATCTTTCACAACCTCAGAATTAGAATTAAAATTTAGATTTTCAGCATGAGGACTAGAACTTAGAGTTGTATTTTCAGCATACGATTGAGTAGGATTTTCTGAGGTAGAACAATTATCATTTTTACTAATCTTCTTTTCGTCACCTTCTTCTTCATCATCATCATTTGCGGTAATCTTCGTTTCTTCTTCTTCTTCATCATCATCATTATTATAATCATGTGTAAAAGGTGAAAAAGTAATTTCATCATTCATAAAATCATTATTTAATAGCTGATTTTCAACTTCGGTTGTGGTGGTGGTTGTGTTGACTTGATGAGAAAAGCTGTGACTCTGTTGTTGTTGTTTAAAATCCTTGAAATTCTCACTCTCACTTTGTTGTACATTACACTTGTCAAAATGTTTAATTAAATTGGTGAGATTGTAAAATGTGGAGAAACATTTACAGCAGTGAATATAATCTTTGTATTTTGACAGGTTCATTTTGTCCGAGGTTTGCAGAACAGAATCATTCTTCTGATTCTCTTTGGATGTAATTTTAATTGATTTATTGTTCTCTGTATGCTCATTTTGGTTCTCATCACAGGCCATCCGTTTGGATTTTGATCTTGATTTAATTTTAGTGGGAGATATTTTACTTGTGGTTCTCTTTACGGCTGGGGAATTTTTCCTTTCCATGTCGACGATTTTCTTCCTCCTTTTCCTGTGTTATTCAAATGTACATGAATTAATAATCATTATGATTGTTTGTAATTTTGACATGTTTGAAACAACAAATAAATGGGCAAAATGTAATAAAAAAGTGTATGCATATTTTTACTTTGCAACTTGTCTATTTTTTGTGTGTGATGAGGATTGAGCATCAACATTAGTCTGGATTTTTATATAAATTGAAGCTGAATTAAAAGGGATTTTGTGAGGAGAATTGTGCTGATTTCTGAATGAATCTTGGTCCGAGAAGCTCAAATCACACGGATAACAAACAATTTTGCACCGTCAATTGTCAATTGTAACTCACAAGTCAGCCATCCTTCACTTGACACTTGACATGTACAATCTACAACCTGCAGATAAACATGTGAAATAGTTTAAACTATTAGTTGAAACTACAATGAAACAAGACAGTTGACTGAATTAAAAATTAAAGAAACGAGTAACAATCTTCAACTTTCAACTTACTTCAAATTTCAACTTACTTACACAAAATAAATATTTGACTGTGGTCGTCAGTCCAGAGTTTATCGAGTATTTTTTAAGACTGGACAATAATTTACAAGTAGAACAATCAATCATCGCACAAGGTAACTAAATAAATGAGTAAATACTGACAAAATCCAGCAGCAGTTTACTAATTGTAATAAATATTTATAAAACGCAATTTACAAAATCTCTCTTTTTCCCATTTGACATTCAAAA
>JAQGBH010007977.1:0-10298 GCA_034698265.1 Sminthurinus aureus | reverse complement strand
GAGTATTCAGAAAAACCAAGAAAAGAGGGATACTCAAATAAAGTGAAGGCTTGTTTATTTTTCAGACTGATGAGAAATTTGAGACGTTTGCCGAGACGTGCTACCTTTGAGACCTTCCCACGCATGCGGAAGGTATATTTAGAAGCTCTTAATGCTACCTAACTATTCACATTTCATGTCCAGAACAAGCAGTATTTGTTATTTCCTATAGTTTGCGTGTATTTTTATAAGACAATGACTGGATGACTTGTCTCCTGTCTGATGTTTATTAATTTTAAAAACTAACCGAGCTTTGTAGCTTGTCCATCAAGCTACCTGTATGATTATATGATGTATGACTTTGAGTTTAATGGAAACAGTTGGTATTTAGTCTAGTATGTTCTATGTTCTGCAGCGGTCAGTATTCTGTACACTTATAACATGCACAGATTTTTTGAAAAATTAATTACATTTTAACATGCTTTTAATGTTTATTGTTCTGAGACTGATGAAAACCTTTAAATTTTTCTTGAGGAATGTGATGACAACAACAGGAAATGTCTAAAGAAATTGGAAAAAATTGCACGTGCACAAATAGCACGCAGGTGTAAGGTCTGGTGCACGCCTCCATAATAATCTTGTCTTGTGTGGGGTTGATCCGTAAACATCCTCTTCAGAAAATGCGTCGTCTATGATATCTCTGAAGTAGAAAAACCATTTGTGGGCTTTTGATAAAATACTTGTAAATTGTAAAGCAGTATCAGTTTATGTCTTTGACATTTTCTGAATGACTCAAATGCATAGTTATCATTTTAATTTTATGTTGTTGCTGTAAACCAAAGGGAAGGGAAGATTTTGAATGTGCGAAGCCGGTTCTTATGTAGTTTGATCTTAGATTTGTTTATTGATTTGAAAATTTCAATTGAGAGCTTCGCTGATGTAAGGAGTATAAAGTATAAAGTGTAGTTTTTTAGATTTTATGGGTATGAAATATGAAAGCATGAGCAAAATATTATGATTTATGATCAAGTCAAAAGTACAGTTTGTACACAATTTGGCAATTTATATTTTAAGTCAGAATATATAATAATAATATCACCGGTTGGCACTTTATTTGAGTCCAAAGTTCAAGATTAACAACAATATTTACATCCAATTTAGAGTACATAATAGGGAAGGCTATAAAATATCAAGCATCTTGAATCTTATATAATTAACAAAAATTTTAAAATTTAAAATATTTTCAATAATCTAGAATCTAGAGTCTGTGTATAAAATGAAGATTATATTATGTATCCTATCCTATTGGTAAAAAATGTAGCGTTTGTTTGCGTAGCTCGTTTTTGTAAAGGAAGATTCTCAACCATAGTAAGCTCCAGCCAAGTTTCCGTATCCTCCCAAACCATGTGCTCCATGTCCAGCATAGTTGTATCCACGGTTGTATCCGAGACCCAAACCTTGAGCTCCATATCCTTTTGATAAAACAGTAATTTCAAGTTAAATATTGAATTAGGGCACTAAAAGCACTCAAGACGATGAAAAATGAAAACGTCCATCTCATCTTACCTCCATAACCAGCAGCTCCATATCCACGGTTGTAACCTAATCCGTTGTATCCAGCATATCCAAGACCAGAATAACCACCGAGTCCAGAAGTGAGTCCAGAATATCCAGCAGTATACTATTGAAAAAATTAAGTTCAATATGTAAAAATGAAAAAACTGTCTCTAACTTTTACTCCAAAAATAAATCCAAGAATATATATCTACTGAAAAAATTCAACTTACAGCAGGGGAAGCATAACCTCCGGCTAATCCATGTCCAGCGTATCCGAGTCCAGCAGCGTTATATCCGGAGTAACCGAGACCATTTCCCAAACCACTGTAAGCTCCACCAAGACCTGAGTATCCAGAGTATCCTACACCATGTCCAACTCCATGTCCAACTCCATAACCTAATAATGAATGAGTAAATCACAACACAGCGTTATTTTCAATTTTAAATTCAAATTCAAATGACTGTAGAGTAAAAGCCAACTTTGGAAATTTGAATTTCTTGAACACTTTTTATGTTTTGCATTTTTGTTTTGTGTACCTCCATAAAGGTTTCCTTCAGCGGTTTCCAATTTTTCTTCCTTCTTTTCGACTTCACTGGCAACAGCGACAGCGACGAAAGCGAAGAGGGCAATCAAAGCCTGTATTAAAAAACACAAATACAAATGATTAGATTTTGGTTCAAAACGCCAAATATCAAATTCTATGTAAATTGTACAGTTGTACACTGGAACTTTTAGTTTTTAATAATTTTGAACTGGGAATTGAAAATTGAAATTTCAAAAGAGAATTTATACTATGAATTATGAATTTTGAGGTATAAATGGGTTTGCTATAGCTGTACTAAAACTTACAATGGATCTGGCCATTTTGTTTATTGGATTTAAATCGGTAAAGACTGGAAAATGTGGAGAGTTAGTATGAAATTTTGTTGTTTGTTGAAGAACTGCAAAATGAATTGTGATGTCCAAGTAGGATCTTTGATCAAGTTTATATACGATTTTTTGGAGAAGGGCAACACATACAACCACATTACAATAATTATTATTATAAATAAAATGCATGTAGTTATAAATTGTATACATGCATGATACATTACATTATGCGTATTATGTATTTTCCTTTAATTTAAACATTCACCTTTGCCTTCAATTTCCTTCTCGTCTCTACTTTTGTCTTGAGTGTAGTGTGTAGTGTGTGTGTAAGTACTTACTTGAGACATAACATAATGCTTACCTATTACCTATTATGTCTGATGCACACATAATACATAATACATATATAATACAAGATATAAAATATGCCGTCTGTACTCTATACATAATACCTATATGATGTACGATTAGGTGAGCATGATGATGAACTAACTGACTTACTTGACGATTCATGTACCTGATGTAAAACTAATCAGTACATAGTTGGTATACATATAATATATTATATAGATACAGGCATCTACTCTGTGTTTTTCTCGTTTTGTTTAACGTGCTGTGTCTCGGGATGTAAATAAATACATATGTATACATAGTACATAGGTATAGAGTATAGAGTATAGAGTGTAAACATTTAGACAGAATCTACTTAATATTATATCTTTTGATTGTAAATTGTAAATTGTAATGCTATATTATGTCTAATGTGTATCCGTTTCAAATCTTTTCTTTAATTCTCCCATTTTCTTAGTGTTTCCTTTGGACCATTATTATCATTATCATTTTATCATTCAATATCAAGTTTATTAGGTACATTTTGATAGGGAGAGTGATAGTAGATCATTGAGTATTGACTACAAAATACATGATACATAATACACATAACTATGTAAACTATACTGATAGCTTATATTTGATTGGATTGGATTGGATTGGATTGACTTGGATTGAATTGAAGTTAGATAATCAGAGCTCAGAACTCAGAACCAGACTCTGCTGTAATCAACAAATAAAACATAAAACACTTTCACTACTCACTACTCAATGCTCAAAACACCCCTAGCAAAATCTCTGATGATTGTTAGGATTCACAAAAGTGTAATAACGACAGCAATAATAATGATTCATGGATAAAAGATTAAAAAAAACACGTGAGTTATTATAATACCTACAACCCTACAACTTCTGTACTTGACGTCAAAAACATAACACTTGACGTGCATAAATAATGTCTGTAATGTGTAACATGAGGTGTCAAATATCGCCTTCACTTTTACGTAAAAATGTACAATCTACAACCTACATTGTACACTGCATTCACTTGTTTTTTTTAGTTACAATTTACCTAAAATCTCAAATGCAAAATTGTAGTAGTAATGGATAATAATAGTACAGTGGGTATTTTTATACGGAAACAGTAAATAAATAATACTAAATACCATTAAAATAAAGAAGGCAAGTATGTTTTATATATATAATGTTTAATGTATAATATATGAATGTACAATGGAACATGGAACATGACATGACTTTGTTGTTCACTATTTATTTACATGATTTGAAATCTCACGTAAACGATGAAAGAAGGCTGGTCAAAACACTTACTCTGTGTTTAACGTCAAAGGAGCATGACCACGATTTCATAATTATTATTAACTTTTCCTAGTACAAAAGTAGCAGTCATTTATAATTAAGTATAAACTATACATAGTGTATATAATATATAGTGATAATTGCCATTTAAAATGCTTCCATTTTATAAAAATCATGGGTCATGTATAAATCAAAAAAATGTAGTGAGCACAGAATCGGGCGTTTAGCTCTCGATTCTTGATATAATATTTTCTTTGTACTTATATATAATACAGTTTGTAGTTTTTGTACTTCTGTAATCCATAATACAGAATACAGAATACAGATCACTCAAAGAAAAAATATAAATATCATTTATATCTAGTTTATAGTATACATATCATGTGTATTGTGAATTGTATAATATAGGAGCTGGTGAAAACGTGAGCGACAGAAAAAAACTAAAAATAAATAAATGGATAATCATGAGGGCATGAGGAGTAATCAATAATGGAGGAGTAAATGATAACCAAATTATATAGAAACGTGTAAAATCCACACTGTACACTGTACACGTTATTGAATTACACTGTCGGCTGTTTCAGGAAATTTTCAAGCCACGATCCACGATTTTAAAGGGTTCATCCCCTATGCATGTATATGTGTGTGTGGAGTGCACCCTCGTCTAATGTTTAGTACAAAAGTGGTGAGTTTACTCAGTATTCACTAGTCAGTAAGTTTCCATTTCATGCGTATATTATATATATATTATTGTTATCCTTTTTATGACAAGGAAAACAAAAGCAAGGTGAAGAAAAAATAATGTGGTTTTTTTGTATACAAAAATACTAATCAAACAAACAATGTATGTATACATAATGAAGAAAATTGAAAAAAAATAAGTTCACATGTACATACATGTATAATACACGCTTATTATCCTTTTTTGATTACCAAGGTGCCCGAAGAGACTCTTATGATTATATATTATGCATGTACTACATAATACACAATAATACATAATACACACAAGGAGATGAAACTCATGTGCATGTTTATACAGATACATAAAGTACGGAAATTAACGATACGTATAATCTGACAACGGAATGAAATGTATTAAATTTCCTGCTTTTGTACAGGATCAAAATAATTAGTATCATATAGTATTTTATGCAGTGCAATTAAATATTGTTTACAATAACCAAGAATCAGTATAGAGCATAGACATGATTTTAAATGATATCGTATTATTATATCTATAATTATGTATACTATAACGGCTACAGTAGACATTGTATATTGTATAGAAATAAGCAATAACTGATAATGAACAACAAAATTATATCATATGCTTCTATATAATCTTAAATATGCTCTATTACTGCTTACTGCTCAATTTTAGATGAAGATTATAAAGTACCATATTGAAATTTCAGGTCATACGATATACACATAGACCAAAATTTGTTTATACCCCTTGACTTGACTGTACAAAAATGGCTGTGGCTGCTATAAATGACATGATTGAATTCTGGTTTTTATATATGTTGTGCAGCAACTCTTGTTTGTTATTCCACTCCAATTATGTCAACACAGAACTAGCCTACGTAGGATTAGAAAATTAAAAAGTACAAAAATTCAGATTTCAAAAGTCAAAAAATTAGTTATACCCTTTGATTGATTTTTAATTTACAATTACCCGTTGATCCATCCAATTGCCTCAACTATAGTAAGGGTTAGCTTGGGCCTTCAGCCAACTAACCCCATGGGTCAAACGCCCCGTTCGTCAACTGTGTTCCGTATACATTGAAAAATTTCTTTCAACTTTGAAATTTTCTCTTGAAATTTTTTTACAGTACCTGCTCAAAGGAGCTGGGGTCTGCAGATTTGGATGACTTTTTTTGGACTTTGGACTTTCCATTTCCGTACCAGTTGTCAGGATTTGGGCTGTATATTTGAAATTTCTAAAAATGAATTTCAAAAAAGTCTGATATTTTTGGCTAACTGGCGGAAAGTTTTCTCTAATACATTTAGATGTGCTGCGTGATTGGCCAAGCTGGGTACAAAATGTAGCACTACTAATACCCTCCTTACAGATGAGCCACAAACTAAATCAATTTTTGCGAGAACAAAAACTATGCAGACATATACAAAGTAAAGGTGGTATTACTGCACGCAGTGTAGCACTGCGTTTCTCACCGTGCTATAACAAATCAAGTTTAAAATCCGATCAAAATAGTAGGCGGTATTTTTTCTTGAAACCGCTGAAAAAATTCAACCGAAATTCAAACAATTGCACTCCTTTTCTGGACAGCTTTAGATCAAAATACTGTGCATATTCAGCTCCTACGACGTTGTTTACCCCTAAATCAGGCTCCTGAAAATTCTGGCTGCGAGACTCCCAAAATTGACCAGTGTGAAATGTATCAGTTTAATCATAACCATACCAAAATGCAAGGACTCAAAAGTTACTGTCACACGGTTTTTATAGTCCAGGTATTGTATTTTTTATCCAGGATTCTGCATCTCTAAATAATTGTCCATTGTTTCTTCAAACTGTCATCTTCTGAAGTGCAAACATTTGCCATGCACATTGTAAATGATTTGCGTTAAAAACCGTGTCATTAAGATTCCGGATAAAATATAGATTCTTTATACAGCACAGAATCAATCCACCTGAACATAATGATGATGTTTGATGATTACATTTCATTCAATTTTTACAAGACGCTCAATTATTGATAACTCATAACAAGTTGTCATTTTATTCAATCGACGTTAAACTCCAGCAAAAAAAATACAATTTTGATTTTCATAGAGTAAAATTCCTTTCTATGAACTCGCACCAAGTTCAAACGCAGAGGAAAAATCTTGATTTTGGATTCGCTATTTTGCCGTTGTGGTTTTTTGTTGAATATTCTGGAAAAATTTTAATAATTGTTGGCTCAATTAAGAATGAAGAATGTTAATTATAGTTAAACACATATTAGTCGAAAGAGGAATTTAGTTAATTTTGAGTTTTGGAGAAGAGTGTCCACAATTTCAACCACGTGAAACCTGAATTGTAACGTCAAGAATTGATCGAAGCGAAGGCAAAGGCTAGCCAAATTAAAGTATGTAAACGTCATTAAACACAATTTTGTGTACTTAATTCTCATTTCTGGAAAAGTAATTGATTCATTTTATTGGCAATTAGTAGATAATTTTAAACCAGCTGCAAATCAATATGTGCAATTTTTAAGTAGATGAAAGATAGTATTTCACTGTAAACAATAATTAATTACTCAATCGTGTTCTATTTATCCTAGATCCTAGGTCCTCGGTGTTGAGATTTTAGATAGAGAAGATGGATTTGGATCAAGTTGAAAGTGGTTCGTCAAAACCAACAAAAGTAAGACAAATTAATATCATGTGGAAGGACCCTATTTAAAATAATATTTGCATCATTCTAGAATCTAGAACCACGAATATTATTTAGTAAAACTAAAATGTATTTAACGAAAATCCATGGTAATCATTGCTATAATTGAAAATAAATTATTGTCAGGAAGAGGAAGAAAGCCAGGGCCAAGAAACATCATCAACGGCAACAAGTGAACGTAATTTAAATGTTGTTGGTAATTTTCAGGTTTGTTCTTTTTATTGCTGATAATTTTTTAAAAATTAAATGTTAATGTTATCGATTAGGAAATCCACTGTAATTAAGTCAAAAAAATAATATTCATTTTGTTCCTGGACTAACTTAATGTAGAATATTGAAGAGAAGCGGAAAGTGATGGAAACGGAAGACAGTACAGTAAATAAGAAAAAGATAAAACTTCAAGAAAATGAAGAAGAGGAAAAAGATGTAGAAATGGAAAATTCTCAAGAAGAAAATTCTTTGGGCTTGTCTCTGGAAAATTTAGAATTGGCTCAAAAAGCATTGGCCATCGATTTGGTAAAACATTGCACAATTTATTTAATAATTTTTATTTCAGATGTAAATTTTTGTAGTTGACATAATAATAATAATTTACTATTATTATTCATAGTATATCATTTGAAAATTGAAATCTCTATAACTTATGATATTTTGATGCATATTTTTCTAGATTTTAATCAAGATACTTGAAAACCTGCCCACAAAATCGCTTGTTGATTTTCGTCTTGTGAATAAAAATTGGGAAAAAGAGGCGACGAATATTATTATGAAAGGAATGAAAACTTGGTTCGGGTTTAATTGTAATTGGCAGTCAAAGGATGTTAAAGCAAAGTATCAGAATTTGAGTAATTTGAATGAATGCATCCAAAAATCTCGTCGCTTCCCTTGCAGCTATTTTGGTTTTGACAACGTTCCGTTGGACGATGCAGATGTGAAGGAATTTTTCACTCTTCATGGATTAGAAGTGAAACGTCTTGTTTTGACTCTGTGTCATGGAGATCTTCTCCTTCATCAAGTGCCAAATATTCAGAAGTTGACTATCAGGTGTGATGAAATGAAAAACAATCCAACTCGTCTTGGTTTGTTTCTAGAAAACTCAGTCCGGATTCTTCCTCATCTCAGGTCCTTCAGACATGAAAATTTTCCCTTGGCTTCCGAGATAATTCGAGCAGCTCCAAAACTACAAAAAGTCTGTGCCCAGGATTGTTCTTTGAGTTTTGTTGACACTCTGGTGTCAATGAACAAAATTCTTCTCCTCAAACAAGTGGATCTTAACAATGATTTGCAGAATATTGATGGTCTTCAAAAACTGGCTGGTGCAAATCCAAAACTTGTAAAACTTTGTCTTTATTCCGAGGATGAACATGAAGCGTCCAGTAGATTTCTCGACTGTCGATTAGCAAATGCTCTATCAAAAATTTTAAACTCGAGCAAAGAAACATTGACTCATGTGGATCTTGATTTTCATCAAGACTTTTTGTTGGGCGTGAAATGGCCTAAGCTTGAAAATGTCTGGTATCTGACTCTAGACTCTCATATGGAAAATATGAACATTCCTCCCACCTTCATTTCGGACGTCTTCCCCAATACTCAAAGACTAAGAATTAATGGAGTTTTTGTGTACTCAATTTTTAACTCTCAAGTTCCTTTGACGCTCCTTGAAGAATGTGACTTTTGTCAAGATGACATTTTGAATCTGGACAATTTGTCTTTATTTGCTCCGAATTTAACAAAACTCAATCTGCACTGTGTTCCCAATTTCCGTGAAATTGCCAATTCCCTTTGGACCTGCTCTGGGCTCAAAGAACTCTTGATTTCCACAGCACCTGAACATAACCCATTTCCTCAGTTAGACATGGCTTTTACCGGACTCTCGGAAGAAATGGTGAGGAAACTCCATGGAGATCCAGGTTATTTAAATGAGATGAAATTGAACAAGAAAGAAATTCCTCGAATTCAGCGGTCAATTTTGGATTGTCCAGGTACTTTGAAAATAGATTAATTAATTTTCAGAGCACAAAATGGATAACATAAAATAATTACTGTTTTGGATTGATCAAGAATCTAGAATGTGTTAACTTGGTGTTGAGCTCAAAAATGGTTAAAATAATCAAACTTGACTTTTTTTTCTTTTTTTTTTTATAGATCTTACAAAATTGGAAATTTCTATTTATCACACACTTTGTAATGCAGATTCAATGCCTTTGATGACATTTGTGAGTGGTGAATTTGGATTTAAAATGATTGAAAATTTACAGGTTGAAATCGCAGCATCATCTGGTGAGTAAAAAAGTCATGAGTCAGGAATCATTTCAACACAATTTCTGTTATTATATGTTTCGGGATGATGAAAAAACGAAAATATAGTTGAACTTGATACAAATGTGTTTTAACTTTGAAAATTTCAGATGTTCTGGCTACTCTTGATTCCCTCAAACCCTACGCCAGTCTTCTTAAAAACTTAAGAAAAGGCACATGAAATGTTTTATGCTCCTTTGAAAACTGATGAACTGATTGGATTTCAAAAATATCAAATTTTAATTTTTATCATTTATTTTGATGCCTTTACTTTGAACTTTGAACTTTTTTCAATAACTTTTTCCACATTAATTTTCGTAAAATCAAAGAGCTCTTGACTTTTGAATAACCTCTAAAATTTGACAGGCATTTCTTTGTAGAAAAATTCATTATAATTTTTAGTTTAGTTTTATGAGTGGCTAATGATTTTCTTGATGAGCTTATCTGAATTGAAGCTAATATAAATATTTTTAGTATTTCAATTTTTAAGATTTCATGTCAAAATACTTAACTGATTGACAATAATTGTAGGCGTGGGAC
>JAQGBH010007976.1:0-10298 GCA_034698265.1 Sminthurinus aureus | reverse complement strand
TTTGATAGGAATTTGGACCAAAGTGACACCAATATGACACCACATAATATCGACACATATTATTTCAAGGGTGCATACAAAAAAATACACTCATGTCAATTCTTCCTCCAGACTTGATCCATTGTAAATTGTAGACAGTAGACTGTAGGCTGTAGGCTGTAGACAGACAAGTAATCTGAAAGAGAAAGATCTCGAATGAATCTAGTATCTATTCAAACTCAAAATCCAGTTTAAAATGTTCAATCAAGTTCAAATTCTTTTTTATATAATATACACAATACACAATGGAGAAAGCGGAGTGTTTAAAGGGCTCTATTTGAAGGATCCTATTTAAATAAATTCTCAATATCCTCAATCCTCAGCTTCAGCCTTCTTGAAAATATTCGTAGATATATTTGCATCTGCAAACGTATTGTATCTATACGTATTTGCATGTAAGGACAAATAAAAAGGATATTGATTCAAGAAAATACTGATCTATTTTACTGTTGGATGAAGAAAGTACAAGGATAAACGCGAGATTTAGTTTTGTTTGTATGTTTGCTTCCTTGCTTGAAAAGTAAATATTACTACTGCCTGAGACTTGAGACTACAAACTATTGAAAGATGGATACAGACGAATTTCAAGAGTTCTAGATTTATAGATCATCTATCTACAATATGTATACTGTATACTGTACAGACATTGAGAGATGGATCAACACAAGTATTTTTTTCTCTTCCTCTATCTTTTGAGCCGATGACAAATAACAAATACGCTCATACTTTCCTCTCCTTATCACTCATGTCATTTCTAAAAGGAAAAGAAGAGCAAGTAGGATTTGATGGTATTTTCCTGTAAATTCCTGTAAATGGTTCTCAAATCTCAACTAAATCCTCCACTGATTTTGATGGAAAAGGTGGATAGACAGGTAGAGTGATACAAGCGATAGGTATTTGAAGTTTCTAATGCTTTCACTACCAAGTAAAAAATTGTTCATGTTGTGGCTGACAATAGAAAAAGAAGAAATAACCTGTACTTTGTCGTATGAACTTTTCAAATCCATCCCTTTACACTTTACAATGAATAGATTTGAAGAGAACATATTATAATATTCTAAATAGAATGTAGAATATTATTATACTTAAGTTTAAACATTACTCGAAAGTCGAAAGTACTATTCTATTTTCCAATAAAAAACTAGAAACTAGATCTAGAAAAATCTGTTTGAATACGTAATACGTAGTGTATTTCACATTGTCGTTATCACTCATTTTAGTCTGAAATATCTATAATCTAGAACACAGAATCAGAAATAATAAACCAAGTATTTGCGTCTTAAAGATAGTTTTGTTTTCCAGTAAAAAAAGGTGCACCAAGGAAATTTGTATATTTTAACGCATCGTTCAAAAGTTGAAAGGTTTTGAGCTGTGATTGAAAACTTTCCTCATTAGATGAAAAATAACTTGAAAAAGGTAGATACATGCAAATTTGTTTTGTTTTTTCAGGAAATTACAGTTGTATTGTAGCCGAGTTCCATTTATCCAGATCCATGGGTTTTCATCTTGTTCAATCATACCTTCCTACAATTTTGATGGTGAGTGAAAAAAATTACTTTAATGCATTTTTTATTTTGCATTTAACTCGATGTTTAATGACTGATTTATTTTGAATTTCTAATTTCAGGTGATAATAAGTTGGGTTAGTTTTTGGATGGACGTTAATTCGGTTCCGGGCAGAGTCACTCTGGGCGTCACGACCCTTTTGACAGTAACTTGACTTGATTGAAATATTTTTAAGCAAATACAAATAATAATAATAATTATAATATTTTCTAGAGTCTGTAACTTCTAATGACATGATTCATTGTTTATCCTTTAGGTGAGCAGCAAAGCCACAAATGTGCAAGGTATTCAAGTCGTCCAGCTAAATAGTTAGTTCTAAAAAATTTACAAATGAAATCCAGTAATACCCTCACTAAAATTATTATCTCTTTTGTTTTTTTTTATACTTTTAAGGAAACCTTCCAGAAAGTAATTATATTAAAGCTGTGGATGTGTGGATGTCGGTAAGTTATATTTATTCAACCACACTTTACGCTTTTATAATGTCCCACTACATATTTTTTCATTCAGCATTCAATAGCTAACAAAATTCAGAAAAATGTACATAATGTTCTATTGTGTCTCATCTTTTTTTCATTTTTGTAGGTCTGTACTGCCTTTGTGTTTCTTGCCCTGTTGGAATTCACATTTGTGAATTATTTATGGAGAAAAAACCCGCGTTTAGGCAGATATGCCAAGTCAAAGGCTACAGAACATGGGTTGATCCTCGAGAGTAAGGACGATCGCGAAAATGCTGGAGGTGAAAGAGCATCCGCCTGTAATACAATGGTCCATGTAAGATAATACAAATACATACGATATGTCATGTTACATATGTCTAGAATATAGAATCAAGAATCTAGAGTCTAGGATTTTGAATATACTCAAACTGTCATAGCGTAATACATCTTTTCCACTCTCAAGTTTGTTACCTGTTTGAAGCGAAGATTGTTCAAAAGAAATTAGATGAGTTTGAAGTTTGGAGTGTGGGTGAGCGAAAGAACTCATGTTTAGATCAAAGAATCATTAATCATGGTTCGCTTCAACGTGGCTAGTAATGAAATTCAACAGAAATTCCTTACCAATCTTCTTCTCCAGAAAATAACAGCTTTTTAGTCCTAGTATTTGTACTAGTATTGTCTGCCGTCGACAGTCTACAATGTAATCTGTAATCTATTATGTAATAATGAAATATGTCTTATGCAAAACGTATCTTGGTTTTTAGGTAAAGGGGAATGATGACGGGACAATTTTGAACCACTTGGAATCGCGATTTGTACGAAGTGGAAGTCATACGACGTTAAAAGGTCCAGATAATCTCCCAAAAATTTCTGTCGAAGGCACTTTTGACAGTGTAGTCGGTCACGGTGCAAATCCTCAAGCAATGGCCAGAGCCATTGATGAAACTTGTCGTTATATGTTCCCAGTTTTCTTTGCAGTAAGTTATCACAAAATATCGAAAAATATCTGTCTAAAAATTATTTATGAAACAAATGATAAATGAGCTAATTTTATTCTTGTTTTGAACACTTTGATTCAGATCTTCAACTGTATTTACTGGCCGTACTACACTCTGTAGAAAACAGATAGCAAGACAATGTCTCTAAATAAAAGTTCAAGAAAATACTGTAAATACGATGTAAATTTGATCTATCGGTAGGAGACGCGTATATTTTAATATGAACTGTGCTACAGTGAGATGAAAAGTTCAAACTAAAGATAAAGTATGTAAAACGTGCATGCTAAAAACTACAAACTACGTGAATTTCCTATGTACTCTACACTCTACACTCTGCAATCTGCAAAACGTAGAGCCTCCCAGCAAAACAAGTTTAAAGTTTATCAAGTGAGGAGGTGAAAATTAAATTCGTTTTTGTGAGAACTCGAAGAAAAACACCAGCTTTGACTTTTAATTCAACTGTAGAAAGCAAAGAACTCGAAGCTCGAAGGTTTCACAAATCCTCAGTGCTACAAATGTGCTATGATATTTGGACACAAACGGTGCCTTTGCATGAAAACTCACCAAAAATATTTTAAAATGTCCAATGGTCATGCAGAATGATATTTGTCTACTTTATTATCACTTTGACACCATTTCCAGACTATGATATTGATATTTTCTTGGAGTGTTCTGTCCATGCCTATTTTCAATATTATGGAATATTTTCACAAATAATTTTATTATCTCATTTCACTTGTAGTTTCTCCCACTACTAACCTTTTTTTCAAGGTGTCCAGTGTCCAATCTGTGAAAGCAAACCATAGTTATCTACTACTATTGTATTATCTTCTGATTTCTTTTATAACAAATACTTTTACACTATAATATATTTAAAAATTTAAACTTGTGGGGCCCATAAAAAAAACTCCTACCTACGATTTTATAATGCAAGTGAATTTATATTATAACTTGTGACCGTGATGCAATTATCTACATTCTACAGGCTTTAATTTACAAGTGACAAACAATTACAACTTGAACTTTAAGCAACGGACTGTTCATGATCTCGCATCTTAACGTATTAAATGGCAAAGTGGCAAAATCTAAATTATAAATAGCTATATATAAAATATCTACCAATTACCAATACATATTTACTTGTTATAGTCAAGAAAGAACAATTAAAGTTTCATTATACTATATTATAATAATAATATTATTGTAAGTTATTATAAGCTACATTTATTGAATACCTATAAGAAACAAACTGTTTGTTGTAGATAAGTTGTAAGCATCATGTCTCATTCACTCTTACCAGAATTTTGAGTTTCTATTGCCCAGGATACACTTGAAATCCTTTGGTATTTTAGTAGTTTTAACCATGGAAACCAAAATTCTGGTAACTGGAAACAAACTGATGCAGGATGCAAAGAGTAAAAACCAAAATCAAACCTATGTAACTTTATATTATAAATCTATATGAAACAAATATTAATTAAGTCTACTAATAACTTTAAATATGGATACTTGTCAATTGTCAATACTAAAATACTGTAGTGTGTCTTCATAAATGAAGAAAATGTACATGAGCAGAAAACAGGAATGGAAATCCAGATCCAGAGCACTACTGTAAGCGTGTGTGAAACATGTGATAATTATCGTACTTTTTAATGTACCAGTATAGCTGTTGTATGTTATATTTATATTAAATTATATTATCGATTACACAGAATAGATGACTATTTAGCAAAAAATATTATCAGAGTGAATATGTTTGAATGTTAAAAAAATGTGGAACAATAACAATAATGCTTGTTAAGATTAATGAACAAATGAGATTCAATCCTGCGGATCATCAAATCGAAAAATTCAAAATCAAAATCAGTTTAAAACTTTCAAGTAGCTGGAAAACTATGGATATCTTTTTTCATCCCAAATGTTTTGCAGTCCTCAGGCGCTATCCATGTAGGAAAGTGACGGCGTCTGGTCACGCCACAAATATCAAATTCTTTATTGACCATTCGTCATTATGAACAATTGTTCAAGATGCGAGTAGAAAAAGTTGACTTTTCACATTTGTTTACTATTTGAAAAGTCAACTTTTTCTACTCGCATCTTCAATTAGTTGACTAAAAGTACATACGTAGCACATAATCTAAACCATTGGATGGTTAATGTTTAATGTTCTCAAAAGTTATTATTGACATTTAAATGTGGAACAATTCAAGTTATTATCTGTATATCGTGTAGAAAGTAGAAAGTAAATTGAAAGCAGTGCTACAAAACTCAAAACGTTTAGTAACTATTCTAATAAATACACAATTGCGTGAATATAGAATAGAAGATAAATAATTCGAGATTTTGGAGAAACGTTTTTGCCCTACCATATGTAATTCTATCCTAGATGAACTATCAACTAAAGTTACAGTCTACATTTTGTATGTAAAATAAGCAAATTGGAATCGTCTCTGAGATGTAATGATTGGAAGTAGGAAACATGTAGTTAGTAGTTAGTAGCTCCAGATTTTACGACAGCCATAAAATGTTGATGTACGATGTGTGATGAAATAAATGTACATTTGTACAACAGTACCTTTTTGAAGGTGCTCGCAGTATTTGCCTGAATGTTTTTGAATAGAATTGGTATAAACTTGAAAAAAATAGAAATAGGTAATTTAGTTTGAATTTTGAATGGTGTATAACGATGAATGCAGAGATTTGAAATCATAAATTTGAACCAAACTAATATAGTATAAAATTTTGAATATATTGTGGTATGTGTAATGGTTTATTATGCATCATGTATAATGATCCTGTTTCTATAGCGCATTTAGCATGTAGTTTATTCTTCATTTACACTAAATACATTCTACATACTACAACAAAAATGACAAAGATGCAACCAGAAGCAGGTGCAGTGAATACATTTTTTATTGATAATTGATAACTGTGTCAGTAATTAATGAATAAAGGGATGAATGAGGAGTAAACAAGGGGAAACAAATGCGTGTGATTCTTTATCCTCCTTAATCCCACTTATTGGTATAACAAAGGAAGTTTACATAGTTTTACTTTATCCAATATATTTGGCATTCTATCATTTTTACAATACGTATCAATTATTGACGGAAAATTTTGGAAAATGTTGACCAAAGTCATGTTCCCTCTGCATATGTGCTACTGTCTATGTTCCTTCCCCGTACAAGATGTTTTACCACTAAGAAAAATATGTATGTGAATAATAAACTTGATACATTAAAAACCAGCAAACTGGCTAGCCACAGAGGTGTCAGTCAAATTTTAAGTCAAAAGAAAACTGGAGCACACATGTATTTTTATTTGTTATTTAATTCAACATTGACTGTAAAACTATGAAAGTGTATGTATTATATGAATGAAGTATGGAGTACATGATTTATTCTGAAATTAAACTTATACTGAATAAAAGTTTTATTCAACAAACAAAATTACGATATCTTTTACTTTTCACCTCAAAAGTTTCTAAAATGTTTGACTCTAAACTCTAGACTCTAAATTTATGATTGACAAGCATACTACTTGATAAAAGATAAAACCTGAAAACCTATAAGAAATTAGTCACTCGACTAAATAAATATCTTTATGCTCACGCATGTCATGGAACACAAAACACAAAGCACAAAACAACGGTACCAAAGCTACAGAAATGGGTCATTTTGTTTATCAACTAATTCAGTCATTCAAGTTTTCCTCTTGACTAATTTTTTGTGGGCTCGTCATTCTCCATGAATTTAGAAGATTGGAATCTGGGCTCTAGAATTCATTGCAAAAGTCTACAGTCTACTCTCTTCACTCTACAATCTTTGCTGTGACTTATCGACTATGAATTGATACACTTTATAGATATGTCACAGACAAGATTCTTAACTCTTATGTATTGTAAGTCTCGTCTTTCTCGTCATCTATGCACAATGCACAATATTGTGCCTATATACTTTTTGCTACGTACACTATAGACTATAGTGTACGTAAATTTTTCTGGAATTACTTTTCCTGTTTCTAAAATTGTAGATGGTACATAGTACATGTAGGGTAGAAACTTTCACATGAATGCTTACTCAGAAAAATTCAAAAACTTTTCTTCCATCCACCATTCACAGTCTGCCCCGCTCCCATTTCTAGGAGCATACATGATGAACATACATAAAACTGCGTCTTTTCTCGTCGTCATTGTCATTGTCATTTTCTAGGAGAGTTTGCAATCAAAGTCAAATTCAATGAAGAGCCATGTACATCAATATACGGTAATACGGCATGCGTATCAATTTAATCCCGTCTAACTTTACTGTAGTTTAACCACGATATTGCCTTACTTGTTCGCATTTTTCTTCAATTGCCACTTATCCTAGTTTATTTCAGCTTCCCTTCTTATTTTCATAGTCATCAGATGTGAAATATGTTAAAACTTTTCCATTTACTTTGTCTTTGTCTCACTATATCACTACCATTGGACAAAATTTTTCTCATTTTTATACGCGAAGTTCATGGGATTTTTATTCGTTTAATAAAGTACTTGAATTTCTTCAAACAATGCAGCTCAAGTCTCAAGTTAAGGTAATTAATCGCAATCTTCATTGCACTCAATTACAAATCTCTTTAATCGCCAGATCATTTTTCAGACAATAACTGTTTAAGCTTTACTTCTAACCATTTTTCACCAATTTTTGAGTAGGGGGAAAGTTTGCTTCAAAATTTTTAATAAAAATATTTAGAGCAATTGGAATTCATAATAATTATTGACCAAAACTTTTTTGGTATGATTTATGATTTTTGCTCTGTAAAATGGTAAATGGTTAAGAGCCTTGTTTTTTTTTCAGACGAATAAGGCAAATTTAGTTTCAATAAGGATATTGTACGTATTTTCAACTTCTCATGAACCCTTTCTTTGTTTTTGAATTTCAATGAAGAAATCTTCACTGTGTTTTACCTTTGCTCTTTTAGGAGTTCAAAACCCAATGAATGGTGAAGTCACTGGAAAACGTAATCTAAAAGCAAGAATGATAATAAAGGAGGAAAATAGTGAATGGTTTCATGCATGTGTTCACACTTTCACAGATGTTTCCCTCTTTCAACTTGAAAAACTCCAGACTCCAGACTCCAGAATTACATGATATTATTTTCAGTCTACGTACTCATCTATTCAATTTTAAATTTAACCATGTGTCATATAACGTACAGTGTACAATTTACAGACTAGCATCAGCGATTTTAAAGAAGATGAGACTGGCTGACTTTGCTCACTTTATCTCTAGCATAAAATCCTTTAGAATTAAAGTAGCTAAAGCTTGTAGTTTGTAGCTTGTAGTTTTATCGAAGATGCTGCCTTTGGAGTTTGGAGAAGCTTCTTTTTACCATTTCTTTCCCCATTTAAGATGAATCGAGTCGGAGGATTTCTCCTCACATATATTTAAATTACTGCCTTACGGAATTTGGCTTTGGCTTTTGGATCTTGACTCGTTCCTTCATTTCCAAGTTCAAAGCTCATTCGTTCTTCATTTGACTTTCTATGGAGGATGTAGGAGTTTGGAGCTTGGAGTTTCTAGTGACTTTAGTTTTTGAAGAGTCGAGAGTCAAGAGTCAAGAGTGAATAGAATTAGAGTCCTACATTATAAGTTCTACTTATTTCAAGTATCATACTTATCTCATTTAATCTCGTCTACGTCGTACATTGTACATTGTACATACAAGCATTTTCCTGCACACATGGACACCTTTTAAGTTTCCACACTTCCTACTCCACACTCAACACTCGACATTTTTATTTATTCCCTTTGTTCTTTTTTTCTCCCTTTTGAGGATTGAGGACTTTGTAAATAGGGGAAGGATTTGCTCCATATTGCGAATTAATAACATGGAGAATAGAGAACCAAGAGAAAAATGGGAAAGGCATTAAAATCTATGGACAAAACAATTCATAAAAAACACGGAGTACAAGGCACACCGTACATTCTACATTCTACACACATGCACGTTTCACATAGATCCATACATCTGTGTGTATTAGGCATGCCGTTCCAACATCCAGCATTCTCGTTCTCCGTTTTTGCCTAGTTTTGAACATGATGGCGCATCCACATACAGACTTGTACTTATACTTGGAACGTATAAAGTTCAGAGTAGGCTGTAATGAGAGAAAGCTAGTCTAAAGGTGTCTATATAGAAAATACAGCGTACAATGTACACTGTACGTCTATAGGTGGAACAGACATTGCCATAAAATCCATTAAGGAGAAGAGTTAGCACATAGTGAAAATAAAACAAAATGACTACTCGCTATAATGGTGTTCATACATCCAGGAAATTCTAGGAAGAAGCATGTGTAAAGTATTTGTTAGGAGATTCCATACCATAGTATGGGTTGCATGCAGTCAATTTCCTCTGACCCATCGTCAAAGATCATGAACAAGTACTGAAAATAAGATTTCGAAACAAGAGGAGCGAGAGATAGCGATACGGGGGAACAGAAATAAAACGAAGACTCCGACCTTGTATATTGTGTATATTACGTGTATACATGTACAATGTATACAGTGTACTGTATCCCTTAAATTTTCTTGTCCCATCGAAGTTCCTTATGTATACAAGATATCAACACAAGGAAGATTGATAGGTTTCATCTAATCCGTAGTTCACCACACATCACACGAGAGCTCATGAAAATGGTACAGAAATCACAATAGAGAAGATTGCATTCTAGAGTACTGTTACTGTTATTACTTGTACATTGTACAATGTATACTGTACACTGACACGAGGATAAGCATTTCGATAAAACAAAACACCATTTTGTTGTTCCATATTTTTATATGACTGTCAAACCGCAGGAAAGGCTGAGCTTAACAATCCCAAGAGATTCTGTTGGTCGTTGGCCAGAAAAACGGTCGTAGTGGTCGAAACGTGGTTGAGGTGGCTGGAAAATGGTCAAACACGTCGCCAATCGTTGGATATAAAGCAACGACCATGGACCACAGTAAGACGACCACCGATCACTATTGACAAAAACACATGGTTTGAGCTAAAATAATACCTTTAAAGAAATGTGGCCGTAGCCTTACCGTATACACACTTGGTTCAAACAGTATTTAAAGAACGCATTGTGAGTTAATATCTCCGCTTGATTCAATATCGTCAAAACTAATTAAAAACCTTCACAACCGTCCAGAAGAAATAGCAAGAATCCAGCACAACTGACAACAATCCAGAAGAAATAGCAAGAATCCAGCACAACTGACAA
>JAQGBH010007975.1:0-10302 GCA_034698265.1 Sminthurinus aureus | reverse complement strand
CAAGGTTTATCTTTGTTTATTACACTCGGGCTTTCTTACAATTTGTAATATAAAAAACGCAGCGACGATGAGGTTAACTTGCGTATCAAAATCTCAACCAAAGATAACTGAACAAAATAAAAACAGATAAAAACATTACATCAGTGTAATTTTTTTCTAAACTAAATTGAGAGGTTTGGAGCAAAAAGAACTTTGTCTTGGGTTGGAAATAATTCTGTAAACGCTCTTTTTATTCCACCCCACCCCGTCAATTGCTGATTTACACATGACATTTAATTGAGATTTTTGTGACATTGAAATAATTTTTTAATTATAACTTTTATTTGCGTTTCTCATACTAAATACGCAAAATCTCTATCAAATGTCTCTTTATTTCTCGTTATTTCACTTTTTTATCCATTTCATTCAATCACGACGTCCAAAATTGACGTCATTGTTTTACGTAAGTATTTACCATGGAAACAAAAAGGATATTCATGCTTGTTCGTGAGGATCGTTAAATTGTTAATCTTTTCCCGTTGAATTCTGTTGAATGTGGAAAGCAGAAACTTTGCTGGAGCGTGTTGAACAAGCTTTTAATTTAAATAAAACCCATTTTGCGTGTGTACTTTTAAAACGAGGCTGAATAATGAATATCGAATATTCTGAATCCTGAACGTTAAACAAGGCTCAATATTCAGTCCATTGAATTATCAAAAGGAAAAAATTTTAAAGAGCAAAATTCTCTACAGTCTTGAACATTTTGGCTTACAATTAGTAAAGTTTGTATTCCGATTTCCGATTCCCGATTATTTTGTACAAAAGTCGAAAATTACAAACAAAGAACACAAAATGTCGGAGATTCTGAATCTAAATTACCTCAAAATTGCATTTTACTTCATGATCGTTCTTCAAAATGGCGGAGGCAGCCATTTTATTAAATCAGCCGCGTCCATCTTCTTATTTCGACATGGACATTCCAGACTTGAACGGCTATCTCAAAGCTGTGCTGAAAAACGGATTCAAATGTCCGGTTGGGATTTTTAGTTCTACAAAATTTACCAATGAAACTCTGGAGTTTGCTCAAGACGCCGTTCCGATTCTCCTGTTCAACAGGACCGCTTTTCCACAGAAATATTATTACAGTGTGACTGAAGAAACTCGATTTAAACCACCAAACTGGAATCGTCGTTCCAAACCAAATCCAGAGCCAAATAAAAAAGCGCCAAATTCAAATTCAAACACAGGCAAAAACAAAAGGTCAATTTTTAGCCAAAGCGAATCCTGCATCATTCTCATCATTTTTGCACTGAACGCGAAGCGTCCTCGTCTTTTCCACAAAAAGTTTGATGTAGATCATTCGCCTTTGGATACTTTCAATGTGATAACAAGCACGCTAACAAACCATCTTCCGATCTCGTTTCCACGACAAATAATCTACCTCAACTTTTTTGTGTTGAATCACAAGGATTTCTCGGTGAATCGAGTAGGGCGAAAATTCCCAATTTTCTCAGATGAGTTTGGTATTCACGTAAGTGAAAAAACGTGACACTACCAGATTTTCTTGACAACAGTTGAACATCAAACGGAATCGACATCCCCATCGACACCAAACTACCAAAATTTCAAAAGGACACTAAAGATTCAAAATGTGTACATTTTCCATTCATTTCGTCACACTTACGAGCCGGTCCTCATTAAATTGAATACAGCACCATTTTCAGCACGAGCGGCAAGTTCAAATCAAAATCAGTTTGATACCGAATTCCTCTTGGAAATTTACCAAGGTCTCAAAAAGCAAATTCTGTATCTTCAAAGCCACGGAAAAATCGCTTACATCCCCAAACTTTTGGAAGAAGAAGAGAAATTTGTCAATCAAAAACTTGGTAACCATGAAAACGACATGGAAAATCTTTCGAGCTGGAGAAACCATAGACAAAACATTTGGGAGCATTCAGTTGATAAAGTGGTATTCAGATACATCGTCCGCGCAATCTACCCCAATTTGACCGCTGAGCGTGTCCATTTTGACAAATTTAGAGACATTGTGCCTGCACAGAGCTACAAAAATGCTACTTTTGAAGATCCCGCCGATTTTCTTTTTATGGAAGCTTTTCGAACAATATCATTTCGACCGGAATTTTCACAGAGTGCGGAACATTTTATTATTCCACTTGGTCATGACAAAATTGGGTTTTTCACATGTGACCGAGTTCGAGAAGAAACTTCATTTAAAGTATTTGTACAGCCTTTTCAAACTGACTTGTGGCTCGCAACGGGTGTCATGTGGCTCATTTTCTCGGCATTCCTATTCATTCTGTCCATGCAACAGATGAAAAAGAGATGGGAAAATTTGGTTCAGGCGCTATTTTTGCCTTTTGGCATCCTAGTCGAAAATGCTGGGGATTTGTGAGGGACGAGTTTTGGAGAAATTAGTAAAAAGGCGGTTAAAATTTTGGTCATTTGCTGGTCGCTAATCGCAGTTGTCCTTACGAATGGGTAGGAACATTTTAATTCTTAACGTTTCAATTTCCTATCGGATTTTAATAAGTAACCATGGAAACCACAATTTTAGATTTATTTCTTCTTTCATTTTCAGGTACAGAGGCGTCGTTACTTCAGGTAGGAGTTTTTCACTTACAAGCATACTTTTTTCCGCCATTTTAATTTTTAATAATAATTTGTCTGTTTTCTTAATCAAATTCAAGATGTGACGGCTCCACGACCCAAAATCTACCACCGCAATTTTAGTCAACTTGTGGCCGAAAACTTTTCCCTCTTTGGGGCAGTGGACCAAAGGAAAGTTGCAGACTTTTACGGGAAAAATTTGGAAGACGAGAGATGGCGATACTATAGCGATCTACGTAAAAACTATGATGCAGATGACTCGATAACGCACTGGTTTTTAAGTACTTGACAGATAAATTTAAAAATCATTCTTTTCTCTCAATTGAGTTTGGATTTTTGATAAGCCAAATTTTTCCAAATTTCCGGTTTGGATTTTTAATGGACGGCAAAACTTTAATTTTCCTACTAAAATAAATATTCCATTAATTTAAATTACAAATGTCTATTTTCTGAATAAAGCGGCTCCACCAAACGTATTTGACCTTCAATTCTACCCATTGGCGCAGCAAGTTATGACGTTTCTTCACTGGACGGAGATGTACACACCAGCTCAGTTGGGGTATCAAGAGAACAAAAGCAACGAGTTTTACCCTGTTGGTCAAGTTTTGTTAAGTGTCTGGGCGCCATCTACCTTCACAAACTACACTATTGAAGACGAAGTTTCAAAGTGCAACCGATCAGCCTATTTCGACCTCATGAGCCGAATCAACAACTTCCGCGTTCCTCAGTGGCGGAGAGACACTGTAAAAACTCGACAGTGTTTCCTCGGGTCGGAACAAATTCTGGATTTTGTAGCGGGGTGGCACTTGCAAAAATTTGAAGGGCTCAACGGCGTCGTTTCTCTACTGCAGACATCCTTGGAATCCGGTCTCTTCAATTTTTATGAGAGTTCGTACGCCACTCACAATTTTCGAGGGTCGCTTCAGGTTCTCAATGGAACGGACGCTTCTGTAGTCCCGCTCAATTTGAATACAAATTTTATGGAGGGAGTTCTTCGAATTTTCTTCATCTTGATTTTTACCACGCTCATTTGTCTAGTTGTGGAATTTGTCTACTTTGTGCTCGACTCCTCTATTTCGTGGGCCGAAGATTGATCACGACTGGTTTTAGTCATGAAATTTGTTTTTGAATTTTGACCTCTGTTTTATGTATGCATAAAAATTTACTGTTAATATTTAAAAATGTTGATGTCCCAAAAAATAATTTTACTTTGTTTTATGATTTATTCTGTTTTATTCAAAATAATTAACCACAAAAATTTCCATATAATGTTTTTCAGTATGATTTCATGTGTTGATCTTTTGCTTTGATTTGTAAGAACCGAACTGACAAGTAAAAGGAGTTTCCCCCGTGTGACGAAGCATATGAACAACCAAGCTCACATGGTAATGCGATGAATAAGAACAAAAACATCACTTCAATCTTTTCTCCCCGTTCGAATGGAGTTTCCTGTGAATTTTCAAAGCTCCAGCCCATTTTGTCTTGAATCCACATTTCGGATGAGGGCAAATTTCCTTTTTCTCTTGGGAATGAATCTTCAAATGTTGATTTAAATTTTGCTTACTCATGGCTGAATGCTCACAATTTTCATTGAGACATTTAAAAGGCTTCAATTTTAAATGGATATTTTTCACATGACAATTCAAATTGCTCTTTAGATTGGTTTTGTACGGAGAAGCAGAACATTTTAGTTTCTTCCCCTTTTTGTTGTGGACCAATTGATGAGATTTCAAGTTTCCGGATGTTTTAAAATCAGCTCCACAATTCGTTTCTTGACATTTGAACGGTCGCTCCTTCAGATGATGACGTATGTGGACCGTGAGACTTCCTTTGTAAAGACAAGAATAATCACAAAGAGTGCAATAAAATGCATTTTGTCCTGTGTGAACGTTAACATGTCGTTTCAAGTTATGCGATGTTCCGAATTCCTCTTGACAGTAGTCACAAATGAACACAACCTTTTTCTTTTCTTCCTTCTTGAGGTTTTTACTCTTGATCCTTTGCTGTTTATAAATAAATTGAAAACGGATCGCTTTATATAGTAACTGAAAAAATACTCAATATTGATGTATTTGAATTTTTGTACCATATGTAAAATATTTCAAAACTCAAACCACTAAAAAATTACCAAGAACTCATCAGCTTTTCTCTTGTCTTCTTCGCTTATCCGCACAAAAACTGAGACTGGAAAATCTTTGAAAGCCTTCCTCATTTTCACAAAAATGTTGAGACAAAATACAACACAAGAATTAACATTGAGCCAAGTTGAAGAATAATCCTCTACTATGCTTTCCTAGCTGGAGTAAAATGAATGAAGAAATCAACTGAATTTTATTGAATTGTTACCTTTTCCTTCTGTTGATTCAACATTTTCCCTTTAGCTCCAACAAGCAACCGAATAAATTGAGTACTAGAAATTCTACAAAATGACCAAATCGGATTATGGTTGATTCACAAATAAATATTTTTCCTGGTTCTCTCAACTTTATGTGCAACTCGAGTAGAGAAGATCGAGCTGCCTCAAAATTCCTAACGAATGAAAAATGTGAGAAAAAATAAATAGCTCGAGTAGAAACATTCGCATTCAAACATTCTTGATTCTTGAGATTCCTTACAAAGTGAAATTCAGCATAAATTGTGAATTTCTCAGATAATTCCCTGCATTTTTGCAATTGCACACTTTCTGAAAACTTAAAAGCTGAAAGTCGACCCACTTCACCAACCCAAAACACTTCCTAAATTACTTGTAGCTTACCTTGAACATGTAAAATCTGAAAACCGCCTGAAAAAGACCCCACAGAAGCCGAGATAACAGCATTTACCGCTTGTGTGTCTAAAATTATAAAATAAAATCCGCTCCTCCTACGAGTGGGAGGGGTTACTGGAAAAACATATGGGCCAGTAATGTTACTACGGGCTATACCAAAGTGCGCATGGCACCACAAAAATTTATAATTCCCTGGTTTTACATGTTCTTATATTTGATGCTTCAACTTCGCCCTAAAAGAGAAATCTGATTCTAACTCAGTTGTGCCGACTGAAAAAATCTGGAAAAAATATATGATAAACCTCATGATGTTGTGAGTTGATGCTGCAAAATTGGAGTCTCAACTCAAAGATCTGCTCAAGAAACACAACTGAGAAGAAATTGATTCAATTTTTGATAGATTTATACGTTTTAACGTAAAAAGTAGATGGATTATCTTTCGTGGTATTTTTATGCAATCCCGGGGAATTTTAAATGGTTTTTGTATGGGTTCTAGTCTCCTTACGATGGCTTATTTAAATTGTTAACACATATCCAAATCGGCTTGCAGGATCCTGAGAAACAAAATAAAACGTGAAGCTAGTTTTGACGTTTTTTTGACGTTTTTTCTTAAATATCTCTGCTCAACGGCCACGGGGGCCCGTAGTATTGCAGGGTTATACTACACTCACTAGTCCCTACCCAACCAACATACACCCATTCAATTCTGGAGAGTACACCTCGGGTACTTTACTTGTAAGTACAAAGCGGTATGCATTTGTGTGTAAAATTACTCTTTGTGATGCTAAAACTAAAATAAAGTCTACTGTTGAAATGATCTACTTTTTCTTCATCTGTTATCTGTCTTTTATCAGCAGTCAGCAGTCAGCATTTAATCACATCCTACTCAAGTTTTGTTTGTTAATATTAGGTTCATTTTGCAGTAGTTGTTTGGGTTTTATGTGGATTGTCATTTAAATGAAATGAAGCCTTTTAGATTTTCATTCTCATCAACTTTTTCCTGTGTGTAGTTTGTAGTTTGTAGATTGTAGATCCATGGAACTTGAGCCCTTTTTTTCTGCCTCTGCTTTTCCTTCTCGTTGTGTGTTGTGTGTATTGTACACACAAAAATGTGTCCAAGTTATAAAGTCTTTGAGTGCAAAGGCATCCTTGAGAATTTGAGCACCAAGGGACGTCAAGTTATTCCCAACTCTGCACAAACCACATATTTGGCACGTTCCACGTTCTCCTCACGTGCACTTACACATAGTTTTAATGACAGTTGACATTTGACATAAATTTAGTTGCCATGAGAAATGGATAGTTGTGTTGTGTGTCTCGTTCAATTTACAACTAGTCAAAATGATATTTCCCTCGTCAAATTCACGGATGAGAAGACCAGAAACGGAGACCAAATCCCGTTTGTCTATCGTAAAATCCTGAGGATATTTTGTGAATATTTTAATCTGCCCTCCAAACAGAATCGACATGAAAACCAAAATGAGGTTTTGCCTTTGTTTCCGTTTTGCATCGAGTGCAGAAATTTGGTGGCTGAATTGTGTATTTTCCACGACCAAATCGACTCCATTCAGAAACTCGTACAAAAAACCATTACCAAAATCACAAGTAAAATTATAAATACGGAAAAGGGCAGTGAAAATTGTCCAAATTCCGATCCACTTGCAAACCACGAAAACGAAGGCAAAACGAGGAACAAAACAAAATCCGGATATCGACGAAAAATTCTTCACAGTAAAAAAACTAAATATAAAGTTTTGAACTACATTTTCATCTCTTTCACCGTTTTGACCACTTGTTGATTCAACTTGATGAACTTGTGTTTTATTTTGTTTTCTGTAGATTTCAACCCGCGAGTTTATTTGACAGACTGTCAAAACCAAAGCCAGAACCAGAAAAAATCCACATTCACACAACAGAGCCAAATGAAATCAACTCACTTGAAACAACAAACTTTGAGAGCAAAAGTCCTCTGAATGATGAAGGTCGCCTTGACAACGGCAAGGACAATGTCAATGTCAATGACGATGACAGAGATCTACAAAATGACGCTGAGGAAGAATTCACCTCATCTAAATCCGAAACCGAATCCAAATATTTGCAAGAGAACAAAGACGAAAATAAGACAAGCCATTTGGCTTTTATTTCTGTGACGGAGAAATCGGTAGAGAAACCAAAAACACGAGAAAGTTTGATGCAACAAATTCGTGCCAAATTCATTCCACAGCCAAATAATTCAACTCAAAAAAAGTCTACAGCTCCTGACTCAGAAAAACAAAGGGAAAATCAAAACTCTGCTGTCAGTGAAATGAATTCCGATTCCATCAAAAACTCGGGAGATGGAAAATATCTTTACAAAAATGTATGGCCTTTTCACAGGATTGAAAATGAAGAGGTTTTTGCCTGTGACACGTGCCAAAGTCGACTCCCGTTTGGTCAACATTACAGCAATAGTCAAAACCTTCACTATGGAATAGTCAAGCACATTGATGAAGAGCACATTCGTTCGTCTCTTCATTTATTTTGTATTAATAAATTTCTCCACAAAATTCAAAATTTCAAATTCAAACTGCATGTTTTGACGCCGCTTGTTATTTTACCGTAAACCGTACGCCGTATCTAATTATTCCTCTCTAATTAGAATTAGAATTTTAAAATTTATGGTAACGACAAAAAACTCTTGATTCGGGATAATCCAAATATCTGTATTTCAGATCCGACGATATCAAAGGTTCGAGCTGTGGACATGGGAGACGGAACATTCCGAATTTTGGACAAGTGGACTTTTGAAAAGGTGGAAATTGGATTCAAATGTGGACACTGCCCCAAAATTTACATAAACATTCGCATGATAAATTACCACGTAAAAATTTGGCACATTCCAGGTAAAAATTACAAAGAAAATCACAAGACAAAACACAAAACAAATAAATGTTTTCTCAGTTTTTGTGCACAAAAAATTCAGTCTCTTTGTCTAATTTTCGTAATTTCAAATGTCAAAATGCAACAGGAAAGTTCAAATGCTCAAAATGTCCTCATTCTTACCGAACTCAGGGACTTTTGAATCGTCATCGCTGCGGCTGGAATGTCGAGTCCACACAACGAAGTTTTGAAATCAGCCCTGGAAAATTTGTGTACAACGGGAAAAAACAAAACTGGGATTTTGAGCTGATTGACGGGAAGTTTCATTGTTCGTCTTGTCCCGCCGTCAACTTGAAGAAAAACTACATTTTGAGTCATCTCAAACTTTATCACGACGGTAATTTGTAATTTCCATTCTTTGCCAATTTTGCACATGATGAAAAGTCCCACTTTTTTCTAATTTTGACTGATTATTTTTAGGCTTGACGACGCACATGTGCGATGAGTGCGGAAAAATATTTAATCTTGTGATCACCTTGAAACGTCATAAATTGACCCATTTGACAAACGCGAGTCAACATGGAAAAAACCTAAATCAAGCTGCCCGAGCATTTGTTTACACTGTCAGAAGACGTACAAAAATTTGACAGGTCTCAAAGTTCACATATTGAGAAGTCACAAGGACAAAGACAAAGACGTCGCCGTGACAACAACAATACCACAAGAAAATGTAGAAGCAGAAGAACTTGAAGATGGAAGGAAAAACTCGGCTCAAGGAAGCTTGAAGTTGAAATACGCCTGCGGTCAATGCACCAAGAAATTTATGTCTCTAATTGTTTTGAAAAGATACGAGCAACTTCATGACCAACTCGTGTGCCGGAAGTGTGAAAAGAAATTTAAGAGCAAAATACAGCTTCAAGCTCACGTGGACAGACACAACAAAGTCTTAAAATATTTTTGTGATGTTTGTAACAAGGGATTTCTTCAGCGCTGGCAGGTTTGTGGTTTTCGGATGTTATTCAATTATACATTAAATGAAAGAGGAAAAAATGTAATTTTGTTGTATTTTTGTATGGTTTTTCCAAAGGTAACGAGACACAAAAAAACGGGAGCACATTCACAAAAGGACGAGACAGTCAAATCCAAGGAAAAATCAATCCATTTGAATGCCTCAACGCAGCAACGAAAAAAAAAAAGAAAGGAAACATACGAATCATCCGAAGAAGAGAATGAAACGGAAGAATCTGACAATGAAAGTAATGAATCTCGATCAGGGGATTCAGATGCGACGACAGAAGAGGATCAGAGAAATTTTAGCAAGCTCACAGAATTTAAGAAAAATTCTCATTTTTTTGCCTTAATTCAACGCCGTTTTACAAAAATTCAGCTTTGAAGGCACATTATGATAAAAGTTGTTGATCTGGTGTTCTAGAAGGTTGTTTATCAATAAAAATTATAGTGTGTGCGTGTCATTGGCATTGGCCTTGACATTAAATCTTTGCTAATTTCCCTTTGCACACTTTAACATGCTAGATAAATCGTCGTAAGCATCGCAATCAGTTATTCAATCCATAAAACATTTACTCTGATTTATTTTGTACTTTTGATTTTGACTTTGCCTTTGACTGGAAAGTTTTAAATGCACAAATGTGACTACAACATTCGAGACGACTGAGATTTACTCCCAGTCCTTTTTTGGTGAGGGATGCGGCATAAATCTCCGAGATCATACTGACAGCCGTCCGTTTCTTCCCCTCGCTCAGACCACTCTTTGTCCCTCTGTACATTTTCCCCGTATCTGCATTGAAATTCAAGTCCTCGATGAAATAAGTTCCACCCGGTGACAGAGCAGGGAAGAGTTCTTCAAACCCGATGATTTGCATCTCTGCTCTGTGTCCTCCATCGTCCACGATAATGTCCCAAGGCCCATGTTCAGCCACAATCCGCTTTAAAAATTGGCGGTCGGATTTATCCCCATAAAGCATGGTCGGGGGTTTATTTTCAGTTGAAGCTGAGGCTCCTTTTCGTTTCTTCTTCAGTTCTTTCATCCATTTTCTACCGCAGTCTTC
>JAQGBH010007974.1:0-10302 GCA_034698265.1 Sminthurinus aureus | reverse complement strand
ATGTACTCCAAGTACACACTGCCCTCTGTGGAGGCTATTCTAAGATTACTTAGAAAAGCGCCCACAGCGGATCATCTTAGCTCTAACCTAGTTTTAGAAAAAGCATGGTTAAGTCGAGTTTGGAACATTCACCAAGACACATCACATTTTATTCCACTGTCCCTTATTCTCCATAGAATATATACATATACATATCTATATAATATAATATAGTATAAGTTCCAGAAGAAGAAGAAAAATCCTAATAATAATAATTCTAATAATAATTATTTCTCAAGTGTAAGATATATCAAAATAATTATTAATGTGTTTACAAATCTTTGAATAAATATATGTAGTAGTTGCGAATTTCTCCCTACTACATATATAGTGTATTATATAAATCCACGTCTACACTCTGCATCTTATTTGTGTGTGTAATATTTTCTCCTCATCACCAGCCCATCATCATTATATATTTAATTAAATTAGACTCTAAGCTAGTGATAGTAAGAGAAGGAAGGAAAGACAGGACATTCAGAATCATCATCAAAATCATCATCAACATATTTACATATAGTAGTTGTTTTCTCGTCATCATTTTTAACATTATAAATAGTGCATTGACTGTGTGCGCATTTTAATCATCATCATAAAATCATCCAGAAGAGAAGCAAAACAACTCTTACATTGGCTGCAGAATTGACTCAACGATTATGCCAAAAATGTTAATCCAATGCAAAACCGCCAAGCTGTAGAAAATCCGCCAAATCCACAGTTTGAAGCAATTTCTTTGATTTCCAACTTGAACTCTGACTGCAGTCGTTCCTTTGACGTTCTCGTTTTCTCTGTCAATGTGGGTTTGAATCGGGAGCAGATTTAAACGAGAAAAGAGTTTGAGCGCCTGAAAATTCCACTGAGATTTTCCTCAAATGTCAACATTTCTAGATTCTAGAATTTGGAATGAATAAGTTGTAGATTACAGATTGTGGATTGTGGACCGATGGAGTGTTTTGCGTTTGTCTTTTATCTGGCAATTGGCAACTGGTGACTGGTGACTGATGACCGATTGGAATGAAGTGAAAGGGAAGACTGAAGTGAATTTGGTCAACGGTATCCGGAAAGAGAAAGTTGTTGCTCATTGTCGATTAAATATCTAGCCACACAGAGGATGTGAAAGCACGCCACATATGGTTCGATTTTGCCTGGTTTGGCCGATTAATGTTTTTCGAATGCCTCTTTCCAATTTACCAATTTCCAGGTGAATATTGAATGTCAAATGTTGAGTCAATTCTGAAGGCTCAAAAGGTTAAAGTTCAATGACAATCTCTTTTCCATATCCGCATTCCTATCTTTTATGATTCAGCTACCAATTTTCTTCTGTACCAATTGAGTTGAATCGCAAATTATTCATTACTCATTACTCATCCATGTTATAAATTCCGAATTCCGAGTGGCTGTTGACTGTTTACCTTTACTTTTATACAAATAATAAAATTTTATGTGAATCATAAATCATAAATTGTAAATTGTCATAACAGGACATACTCTAAATTAGATTTTTTCTCCCCTTGAAAAATCATAAGTCCGACCGGATTGTGGTGTCATATTCTGTTGTCACTTGGGTCAAAATTCCTACCAAAATCATTCAATTTTCCATCGGGTTCCGATGAGAAAAATGTAATCATTCTGCTCTTCGTTGTAGTTGGTGATTGGATATTTTTTTTTTGGATTTTATTTAGTTGCACCTGAACGCCGCTTAAAATTTTCTGGATTGGTTTCCAAGCATCAGTATTTGAGATTTAGAAATCGATGATATAACGAATAACGATCCGCACCCCTATTCATTGTCCATTGTACAAATGTAGAATGTAGAAGTATACTTTCTCATACCTCTCTGTGTAACTTTGCGATTGTGTGGGATATGTGAACGGTCCCCAATTAAACGATTGTGTATATAATCAGAAAAACTCAATTTTTTTGTCATAAAACGGAGTTTCAGTTGAAGTCCTTGTGAATTGTGAAGGAGCGGGCGATGAGTGAAAGCATTTTCAAATTTCACTTTCTCCACGCCAAAAATGTAAAATTGTGATTTTCACATCATTTTATCTTTTACTTTTGTACTTTGGATTTTATCATTTATCATTCATTAGCAGTTTGTGTTTTAATTAGTGATTATTCAGTGAATAAAATAAATTATCCACTGCTTCTGGTTGTCTGTAAGTTGTCCGTGTTTTTTGTACATTTATTTTATTAAACAGGAAACTCTGTTTTCTTGTTGTCTCTTTTATTCTCTATTCTGCAGTTTGACTGTTGTTTGACTAGCCTTTTGTTGTGTGTTGTTTATTGTTTTCCAGAATCCAGAATAAAAAATTTCATCACAGCAATAAATATCAGGGACAAAATGGATCGTCTGAGGATGTTTTGTCTTGTATTTTGGCTAATTTTCAAGTTGGATCACTCGACAATATCAGTGTCCGCAGCAGCCTGGGAATTCATATTTCAGACTTACCCACTCCCTGGTATGAGAAAATTATAGCTGTAAACCGTTTTAAAATATTATGCAATAATATACCGTTTGCATTTTTTAAATTTATTTTTACAATCATTCTCATTTCGAGTTTCTAGTTAGTTTCTAGTGGTTGTAGTTTATAGCATTAGCACATCCAAAATATAAAATGGACAGCATAAAGTCCACTTTTGTGTAGGTAGATGCATATATATATATATACCTATATAGTGAATAGTACATACTGAATGGAGTAAAAATGATTATTAAACTAACATTTTAATCTTTAATCTCCGCTTTTTACTCAACTTTCAATCCTGCAGGAGATACGGGTAGCATTGGTGCGGAGTGCTTTATAGATCCATCGGGCGTGCCTCTTTTTTACTGTGGTAAAAAAAACAAACAAACAAAACAATAATAATGAACAAAACAGATACTAAAAAAATTTAACCAATTCAATAAGATCCGGTGTACTTTTTTTTTAAGTTTTAAGTATATGGATCTGTATATTTGCATCTGTATTTTCAGTTTATATGGGTGATGAGGCTCATGCAGGATATGTCGTGGAGCATTACCCTGTGATTTACAATGATCAGGTAATTAATTTGCTAATTAAATATTTTTTTTATCATACGGAAATTTTGTAATAATACTAAAATATCACATGATCATAAAAAAATAATATTGTAATTATTAATTATCAATTATCATCCAGTTTATGATTATGATTTATGATACATATTTCAGCCCCTCTTTGGATGGTTCAATTTGAAAATTACTAAAACTAATCCGGGTGCATCGAATATGCGCTGGACCATTGGTCAGGTAATTAATAATTAATAATTACCTTAATATTATTATTAAATTATTGAAACTTTGTAATAATACTAAAATATCAGATGGTAAAACAAGATAAAATTGTTATTATTTATTATCATCCAGTTTATGTTAATGATTTACGATACATTTCATACAGGGTCAAACGTTATCCAGAGGTTCACATCAGGTACATCACATGATTCCTGGAGAATTTCTCTTGACTCAGTTTGACGCGGATAATGCACCAACATGTGTGACCAAATACGAACCAGCTGGACAACATGGAGAAATACAAAAAAAGCATTGTATGTTCGATTCTCATTATTTATTTACATGCCAACCTACGTCTATGCTAATAATAATTATTATTATTATTAATTATTATTATTTTTTTTGTTTTATTACTATGTTTTTGGGCTTCAGATTTCAGATTTACTGTGATTTACTGTCAGTACTTATGTTCATTTTATATACTGTTTTTTAGCAAGTGACAAAAAGTGTCTTGCTGTGAAAACTAGAGTAAATTTTGTTAAACTATTATTGTTATAGTCATTACATGCTCACAAACTGGTGATGGTTTTATTCTCCCATTTATTCATGTTTTATTTTTCTGTTTTTGTTTTTAGATGCTCCAGGTTGGTTTGTTGCTGATCCTTATCCGACTGTGCCCGTTGGATTTTCATATTCTAACAGTAGTGTGTATAATGTTGGACCAATAAACATGACTCTAAACTGGAGAATGAATTTTCCTCCCTGTCCAATTTTTAACAAATACCGTGCACTTCATTTCCAGTAAGTAAATTTTTTTGTAACAAAAACATGATTTTATTTTTTCATTCATTCATTTATTTATTTTTTGTGCTCATTATGTTTTGAATTTTAAACAAGGATGAATGATGAATAATTAATCAGATTAGTATATATTAGCATTAATTTTTATTTTCAAATCTTCATGTCTCTGTCTGATGTGTGTTTTGCAGTATGTACGTTGTGTGGAAAGTGGTTTGTAAGTTGCTAAGTTTTGAAATTCCATTCTGTGATACTAAAGGTTATCATTTATTCATAATTTATAATGGGCTCTTTGCTATTTGTACAGATGAAGGCACTGGTCCCTGTGGCAATTATTTTGCAAAGTCTCGGACTGTCTTTTTTCAAGATTATGCGAGTGGAGCTCACGGTAAGTTTTTATCTTATCTGATTCCTGTACACTTTTTTATTTTTGTTGTGGAACGACAAACGTAAATGTCTCGAGTTAAAATTCAAAATATATAAAACATTCATTTAGATCCGGATCCACCTAAAAATGCCCAATTGGACTGCTCCAAGTCCCTGTATGAACTAGAAACAAATAACACCTTGCCCAAATGGATTGAAAAACTTGGCCCTCTAGAGATAGCCCTAGAAAACGATTATTTGCTCTACCCCTGGTGTTTAACGAGAACGTAAGTTCAAGATGTACAAAATAGGAAAAGCGGAGAACAATAATAAATAATCAATAATTATTATTATTACATTTCATATTATTTAATATTTCGTTGCGTACAAATTAAAATGCTTGCTGCATGTTACACTTTCTAAGACATGTTGGATACTTGATTTGTTTATGATGGAAAACTCCGCCTTTCTGTTTTCTTCATAGGCAGGAGTTGCAAAAAACGGATGCGTACAAAGGTCAAAAGTTTTTTGGCCGTTGTGTATTCAAACAGTCAACTGGACTAGAAAAAACGAAATATAAATTGGGATACAGTGCGTAAAAAATGATAATGTGCTTCTCTAGTGCCAATATTTACGATTCTACTTATTTCCTTTTTCACAGTTCTTTTAATATGTAGTATTTACGTGTATGGTTTAAAACCGCTTCACATTGACGTGTATTTGTTGTTTTTCTTTCTTTTTTTTGGAAAATTAAAAATTACAGACATTACTAGTGCCTGTGGATCGGACAATGAATTCTGGATAAATTTACCCGAGCAGGGTGTAATTATAGATAATAATACGATAAATGGCACTTGTAAGGAATGTAAAGAGATTGAAGACATGATTAATGTAAGACGTAGAAAAATGATTATTGTTCTGCATTTACTATTTTTACTATTTTTTACACTTGAGAATGAAATAATAAATAAAATGTACACCAATGAACAAAATCTTGTAGGGTGGGATGGGGATTTCGGCAGACAGTGCAATTGGAAAGCGGGTTTTTTCCTATCGCCGAGGACACGGGTTATTCATGATCATCGGCACCGTCTTTTTCATGACGGTCAGTCATTTTGGAGCTCATTTCTACAAGGAGACATTTTTCAACAAACGCATCATCAACTTTCACGTGTGGTACACGGTCAGTTCAATTCCCGTCTTTTTGTTTGCTTTTGTCTGGAGTCATTATAATATTACGATAAAAAAAAACAATAATAATAATGATTCATTATCATTTTGTTTTTACTTTTTATTCACGTCGTAGATCCATGTGAACGGAAGTGTGATGGCTCTGCTCTGCTTCTTTGCTGGGATGTTTGCAGGAATCTGTAATTTTGTTGTTTATTTTTCAGTCGTTTTACATTTTACGTCAAGTGGAAATAATAATTTTTTATTTTTATTAGTTAAAATTCATGAACGGTTTTTCTAATGTATTTTTATTTTCATTTTTATTTTTTTTAAGCTGCTCGACTCTTTTTGGGCTTTAGTAAATTGACGTCCAGTCTGATTCATGTGATTTTGGGTTGGATCAGCATTGCCATTTTTGTTCTGGTTTTCCTTTCAAATGGAATCCGATTTAAAAGCCCGAAACCGCGGATTGTCAGTATCTTTTTGCACTTTTTTGGCGGAGGGTTTTCTTATTTACTATGCAGTGAGAATTTTATCATGAAAATGACTCATTATTCATTATTGATGATGTAACTCTGTAATTGTTTTTAATAATTTATAAAATTTGTGTGTAATTTTTCGTCATAGTTCTTTGTTTGGTCAGTTCGTGTTACATTCCAGCTTCTCCATCCGCTCGAAATGATATTCATATGCCTGGAATTAAGTTTGAGTACCATTTCCTCGTTCCTCTGATCGCTTGGATTCTGTTTGACCTCGGCATTTTCATCGTCATGAATGTGAGGAGGAAAATTTGCATACCCTTTTGTTTTTTATACTTCTTATTTGTCGTTATGAATGTGATATGGTTATGAGTTTTTATTTACTATGATTAAAAATTCAACCGGATAAATTTACGAATTGATGCACAATGGATTTATTTCTTCTCGTGTAGATTTTCATGCTCTCAAATGACAAGAAGATGCGGTTCAAAAAGAAGAGGAAATGGGCTTTTTTTCCTGTTTGTGGTGTTTCAATTCCGATGCTTCGATCTTATTCTAAAAAAGATCTTGAGGTACGAAAAATTTAAATTCATCTTCATCATATTTTGATAGTGTTTTATGTATTATTTTTGACGTACTTTTTACGGCTCAGAATTAAAGTTTGAAAATGAGAAACAGGAACCGCTTTAGACTTTTGATTGTCATGTGACTTTGTTTGGATTTTTTTAATTAGGGTGCCAAATTGAGGAAGATGTTGTTGATTGTCTACTTCGTCGTGGCAAGTGTGTTGACGATTGCTCTGGTTGTCATGGAGATGACTTCACCAACTGCAGAGAGATTTTTTGGGCCCATGTCCATTAAACTGGATCTTACAGAAGTTTATTACGATGATGCAGATTCCGATGACTAATTATTATTGTTATTATATTTTTTTTGTAAAGATGAAAAATTTTCCTGTGGTTATTTTTGAGTATTCTGTTTAGCACTTTAGACATTGCACATTAGAGTTAGAATTTAGAATTAGCAGAACTGTATAATATGTATAATATTTTTTTGCTCGATTTAGTGGTCCTAATTATTTTTTCCAGTTTTTTTTAATTGCTCTCATCTCTCATTGTGTTTTAATTCTAGTTTTACATGTTTACATATTATATTATATTATTATTATTTTACACATGCTATTTTACATATTTATCATTACTGTTTTGTCTCTTTTAGTGCATGATTTAAAATTCATTTGTACATATTTTATTGTGGTTGTTAAGTATTGTGTAGTTTATTCTTCTTTCCGATTGTCATTGTAATAAATGTACAAGTGAATGCTCTTCATTAAGAGCTCAAAATTCAAAACCGAAAGGAGCCGAGTCAAATGACTCTGCACTTCACTTTCAACTCTCGAGTCTCCGCTGTACATTTTATATTTTATACTGTTATGCTGTTGTGTAATGAGTAATGAGATTATTTAATAAATTAGGGATGGAAATGTACGAAGCTAAATCCACATGTGTCAAATGCCTCTTTTCACTTTTCTCTGCCTCTCTGCCATATGCTCTCTGTACTTTGTATAATATTATATAGTATATTATTATGTTATAAGAAATCGAGTCATGTGAATATGCTGTGTGGATGATTGATACGAATTGAATAGAATTAAATAGATGCATAAGCGATAAACCATAAACCATAAAAAACGTGAAACAGATAACAGATGTTTTCAAGTTCACATGTGGCTGATTCTTTTGACTTGTCTCACTGCCAATGCTAATGCATTTTTAATTGTGGTAGCTCCAGTTTTCAGTCTCTCTCACTCGTAAGCTAAAAGATAATCCATTCATGTATTTCTCCTGTGGTTTTAGTTTGAGTTCTGCCTTCGTCCTTTCCAGCTTGTGTGTCTGATTTATCAAAACGGTTGACTAATTTTGATTTTTCTACATTATATTTTGCCATGATGAATAGTAGTGCTGAAAAGTACAATCAAGTCAACGGGCCTCAATTCCGAGATGCACAAGAACTTCTCCAGCAAATCAAAGAAGTCCTGGATAAAAATGAACAGTATTTGAAATTGAAACAAAAATCTTCATTATTTTTTATTATTTGTAATTTGTAGATGAGAAATAAAAAGACACTTGACTCTTGACTAAAATGTTCAATTTATTTCAGAGTTGGTTTGATTCTTGACGTTGCTTGTGGAAGTGGAAATGTGACGGAGCTGGTGGCGGATTTATCCCACACGATAGAATCCTCTCCTTTGACATTGACCCGGAAGTGGTTGCAGCTTCTCAAAATGCCAGCTCAAAATTATAACTCTCTATTAGTTTGATGTAGATATCTACATAAAAGTTTTGAAAATATTAGTTCGTTCTTTCAGTATGGATAACGCTCTCTCCCAAAATTTAATTCTGATCTGATTTTGTTTAGGTCTAAAGTTGTGGCGTTGGAATGCATGCCATTTTCTTCGTTCGAGTTTTGTGTATTATGCTGGGAGAGCTTATCTTTTTCATTGTTTGAACTTTGAAAATGTTGTACTATTACTTTAACATTCATAGCTTTGTGAAGATCAAAACTTGAGAAAGGATTAACGATTTTGATTTTCCCCGTCTCAAGTTCCCGACCTTTAAGTGTATTGTTTTCAGCGTGATTACCTCTTCGGTCCTGTCCTTTCGGTGTTTGTGTTTTGTTTGAAAGTGCTTTAGATTGAACTTTAACTTTTCCTGATTTTCTATTTTTGATGGGGGTTTCAATTTTGTTTTTCGCCTTTTTGCATTTGTTGATGTGGTGCTGCAAAGAGTTTTCATCAAAGTAGACTGTGAAGCAACTAGGACATCTACTACCAATTTTTTGGTGGACAACCATGATGTGACGCCGAGCATTTCGAATGGAATTACAGTGGACTTGGCACTCGAGACACTCGAACAATTTGTAATTGCCGTCTTTTGTTTTACATATTATTTGTTCTGTAAAAACACGATTATAATTCAAAATGTATAGCATTACAATCATTGCTTGTGAACCTGCTAAAGAATTGGAGAAATAACCATATCTAAATTTTTTAATAGTGCTGAAGAAGTAACTCACTGATAAATTTATGTGCTTCATTAATTTCATAAAACCGTTTACTTGAAATATTCCGTCCACGTTTGTTTTCTGTCACCTTCTGGAATCGTCGATTTCTCATTTGCAAAGCCAAGTTAGAACCAACAGCGGCGTTACAAGTCTCGTTAGCGACGCCTTCTACTGTGTTGATTTCCCCACTAGTTTGACTATCCGGTACTCGATGACCTTGAATGACAACAAGGAGTTTTCTCAGCTAAAATCAATAAACATAGAATCCACGAACAGGCTAGTGTGAAATCTAAAAAAACTGTTTCTCAGCTTGTAAGTAAAGGTAAAACGTAAAGTAAAAGTGATTTATCCCGTTTAATAATGTGATAGCATACATTTAAGATGACATCTTGGGACTTTAATTTGACAATTTCAAAATCCAGCCCTGAATACATTGTCACAGCTTCGAATTCTTTGAGGTATTTGTTCAGTTCCTCAACATTTGAAGCAGCCTGTGTAAAATAGAAAATATGTTATAACATTAGTCTAACTTCAGCCAAGAGTCAAACTACAAAAAAATATAACTACGTAACAGAGAACATAACCATTTACCTGTTCACAGTTCGCACATGACGATACTAATTTGGCTCCTGGAAGCATAATCAAATAGCAGTTAGTATTCTATTTTACACGATGTATGATAATTACTACCGAAATTTAGTAAACTTACGAATATCAAACTAAAATGACAAAGATGACTTGCAAAATAAAATTCTGAAAACTAACTTCTCAATTTGTAAAACTTGAAATTCAAAGCAGAGCCGCGAAACAAGAATCTTAATTGTACCTTTTAATTTTCATTTTAGAGCAGCTTTTAATTCATAGTTTATCAGCTATTTCAAAAAACAAGATCGGTTGAAGCTCACGTGTTGATTTAATTGTCCAAAAGTGTAAAAACATCGTAATTCGAATTTCCTACACAGATTTGGATTTTAGAAAAAATCAAACGTCTACTTTACATGCAATATGCATATTCTAAGATCCAGCAACTAGCGCCAAGGGCCAAGTGAGTTGCAAAAATTACTTTTGGGTGTCCGACAGTGTCTTTGATGACATGGAGTTGGAATTTGAATTTCCTATTCAGATTTG
>JAQGBH010007973.1:0-10304 GCA_034698265.1 Sminthurinus aureus | reverse complement strand
AATCGGATTGAACTCGGTTTATTGGTTTCCGACATCACAATCCGATTACCCCACATGGGAGTGTCGGATTGAAACCCGCCGAATCAGAACCACAATTCTAAGCCCTGCCTTTGCTTGGTCACATTCTTAATTTACTTATATTTGATACATAACGCAAAATACAAAGGTCTTGAGTATTCAGTGAATGAGGTTATAATTTATTAATTACACTGTTTATAAAGACGAAAATTTACTGGAAATAAATGACTGTATAAAAAAACAATGGAATTGGCAATATATACTCATATAATATAAAATATAATATGGTCTGTATTTTGCATATATTTATTTTTATACACAGATGCCTTCATTCGGTTGGAGATCCAATAGTGCCTGGTAAAATTCCAAGTAAATGGCCATGTAATCCTGAACAGACAATCATTGCTCATAAACCCAAAACAAAGGAAATCATCTCGTTTGGTTCTGGCTACGGTGGTAATTCTTTGCTTGGAAAAAAATGCTTTGCACTTCGAATCGGATCATACATGGCAAGAAAGGAAGGTTGGTTAGCTGAACATATGCTAATTCTGGGCATTACAAGTCCTCATTCCTCAAAGAAACGTTATATTGCAGCTGCTTTTCCATCTGCTTGCGGAAAAACTAATCTTGCAATGTTGACACCCAGACTACCAGGATACAAGGTAAAACCTGATTGAGTTAAAATTAATTAAAATGTTAATAATATCATTTCTCTCCAATTTACACTACAATCTGCGATATAATAATATATAGACAATAATATATTATATAGTGTGTACTTCAAAATATCGTTTTCGTTTTTAGGTTGAATGTATAGGTGATGATATAGCTTGGTTACATTTCGATAAGCAAGGTCAACTTCGTGCCATCAATCCAGAAAATGGATTTTTCGGAGTTGCTCCAGGCACAAATACCCACACTAACCCAGTTGCAATGAAGACTATATTTAAAAATACTGTTTTTACAAATGTGGTGAGATTAAAATAGACGGTCCTAAACGTTTATAAAAAAATATGTTTACTTTTCAATTTATATTTTATGAATTTTTTAAAGAGATAAACTTTAATTTGAAAGTTGTTCTTTCTACTATCTGTTGTTGTTTAATTTTTTTAGGCATCAACTTCCGATGGTGGTGTATATTGGGAGGGAATGGATGCACCAGCTCCAGGAACTCAGATAACTGATTGGAAAGGCAATCCTTGGACAAAAGAATCAGGTCAACCAGCTGCTCATCCCAACTCAAGGTTTACATCTCCAGCTATCAACTGTCCAATTCTGGTGTGCTGCACCTTTTTAAATAAAATATCATCATATAATATGTTAAACAAATTTAGTACCCACGTATAATTATTTATTTTGATAACGCTGAATTTTTCGCATCTAATTTTTAGGATGAAAGGTGGGAAGATCCAGAAGGAGTACCAATTGACGCTATTCTTTTTGGTGGAAGAAGACCTGAAGGTATTCCACTTGTCTATGAATCGTTTAATTGGGACCATTCTGTTTGCATTGGGGCAACCATGAGGTCTGAAGCCACAGCTGCTGCCGAATTTAAGGTATTTACAAAGTACTACTTACTTCATGCACAATGTGCATTGCACATAATATATAATAATATATATTCAACTCATTATTCATTTGAATAAGAATAAAATATTTTTTTTATATAAGGTATAAGAGGAATTTTTTGTTGATTGGTACAAAAATCTTAACATCTAAAATATAATCTTGAATGAAATGTGAAATGTGTGTAGACAAAACAGGTCATGAATGATCCATTTGCTATGAGACCATTTGTTGGTTACAATATGGGTCATTATTTTCAACACTGGCTTCAATTTTCAAAACACTCGAGTCTTAAACTACCAAAAGTTTTTCATGTCAACTGGTTCCGTAAAGATGCACAAAATAACTTCATTTGGCCAGGATTTGGAGACAATATCAGGGTCTTAGATTGGATTCTTAAGAGAGTTGAAAATAATGATTCAAATGATGCTGTAAAATCAGAAATTGGGTACATCCCAACCAAAGAATCTTTTAATCTCCAAGGCTTAGAAAGTATTAACTGGGATGAATTATTTAGAGTTGATCGTCAATTTTGGATTGAAGAGGTGAGACCATGATTTTATGTTTCATTTTCTTTTTTCTATTGTAAAGTAATCTGTGTAATGTGTGTATATTTTCCCGTAAACAATTTAGTGTATATCAATATAATAGTTGTGGTTTTCGGTTTCTCGGTATATGTGCACCGACCCAGAGCCCAAACGGCTTAACTGATTGACTTGGGGTTTTCACATTTTGCATACAGTTTTTTATGGTGCATCGGTGTCATTTATAAAAACTGAACTTTTGAGCCCCTGAAGGGTTACCCCAGAGGGAACGTTATTTGCGACTACATGTAATTTCTATTTTGTAATTCTGTGGTTTCTATGAGTTACACAACTAAAGTAAACAATGAGAGTACTATGTTTGCTTGCCGGAAAAGTTTACGCATTATCAACATTTTGTTAACAATAAATTAAAACCATAGAAACAGAAATTTATGAGCGTATATTTATGATGTTTGAGTTTTCCATTACGAATTTTGAGTAGGTTCAAGTCGAAAAGGTTTAACAAAAACATAGAGTTTTTACGTGTAAACTCTCAGGGTAAAAAATTGAACGCACTAATTTACTGAATTTCATTTGTTTTGCCAACAATTCTTTTTGAAATGCACGGGCTAAAAAACGAAATAGCAGGGAAGCCGACACTCAGCTAGGAGCTATAAAAGTGCTTTTGAAATATTAAAAAAGATACACGATCTTCTGATACTTTCTTAGCTTTAAGAGTAGGTTTTTAAGGGTGTAGTCAAGTTTCAAATTTCAAATGTTTCCCTGATGAGGTTACTATTTTTAGATATTTTACATATACCCTTATGAAAAAATGGGGAAGGATATGGGCAATCTCAAGGGGCAAAACGTTGTTATGTTGGTGAGATTTAACTGCAGCAAAAGAGAGGGGCTACTAAATTTTCAAAGTACTCACGGGTTTCAAACGTTCAAGTCAATCAGTTGATATTTAAAAAATTCCGAAATAACTTATGCAAGTATTTGCATTATGTAATTCATGTAAAGTATTTGCATTACAAAAAACTACATACGAGAAACGAAAGCGATAACTATTAGAATGATTGTGCCCGGAGGGCACCGCGGGCTAAACCTTGTCCATATAATAATATTGTACCCGGTATTTTTTTTACACATTACACTCTGTACTCTGTGTGCATTTTTTAACGCTAAGACGTAAGACGTAAAAGACACTTTTGTATTTAAGATTAAAGTCAAATAGAGAAATAAGCTACGCTATTCAGTATTATAGATTCTAGATTTTAGATTGAGGATCTATTCCATCTCCACGTAATCCGTTCTGAATCTTCGTCTATCAATAGCCCATTTGTTATCCGCCAGACATTCGTATTCACCTCGGTCCATTTGGGTTGCAGGGTCAATTTCCTGAAAACCAAAACCAAAAGGCAAACGCACAAGTGGTCAAATTTTATTCAGATTTTTTTTGTCAATTTTCTGAATTTCCTTTCTGTTCTCTGCTCTGGAAAAACCCGAGAGTCAGAGATTTGAAAGATGAAATGCACAAGTTTTGTGGGTCAACTCACCATTTTTGACTTGATTTTGAATTCCGATTCAACCCATTCGTGAACTTGAAGCCAAGTGTGATCGTACAATTCAATTCCGTCTTTAAACCTATAAATTCAATACGTAGTTAATAATTACGGCATTTTCCATAATCAAAACTCAGCTCTAAATCACATTCCAGACACAGGATTAAACTTTTTTACCAGGTGATGTGAGGCCTTGGGTTTCCAATGGCTGTACAGAAAAAGACAATTTTTCTTCCCAGTTCATATTCGGTCTCAAAATGAGAAGCTTTCACTATCGTTGCTCCCTACGGACAAATTAAAATTAACATGGAAATGAAAACACAAGTAATCATGATGGTTATTATTGTTATTATTATTTATTGTAATCAAATGTCGAGAGTGCAAGTGCCAGTGCCTTCATTTTACATTTTGAGAGAATAACAAACATATCTCGACTCAATCTATAGGACAACAGGTAAAAATTGGACATGGAATATTTCAAATGGCGTCAAACTATCACAATCGCCTGTATTATTTAAACTTTACGCATTCACTTTTTTCTTTTGCATAACTGCCAATTTCATTTTTACTTTGCACCGTTGCACATTTTTGTACCTACGAAATTTGGATTTTAAAACTTTAATACTGTATTTAGAACGTGACACTTGAATTAAAAAAAAAATAGAAAAAAGTATATTTTGTACAATATTTATTTTCTATTTACATTGGGATTTTCGTAGTAGTGATGTGAGTCTGGATTTCTGTAGTGTCCAAATTGGTTAGAATTTTTAGAATTTTTCCCAAATCGATCAAATTTCCCACGAACTCGAGCATTTTCACCTAATCCACAAAAATGGAGAAAGATGATGATCAAGGAGATGAATAAGTGAGAGCCCTTCATTTTCTGTTATCTATAGTAATTTTATCACTTTATGATTTTATTGATTTTATTGTTGTTCTTGTTTTATTTCCACGACCTCGATTTGGATAATAGGAATTCCTTAATTTTATGGTTTATGAGAGTTTAATCTAGAATCTAGAATCTAGAGCACTTGTACTTTTATCTGTAGTTGAATGTGTTGGATGTACAGATCAGATTCAACTTTACACACTTGACTCGTCCGAGTTGTGTCATTACTGTCACTCTGGATTTTAGTCGCACTTCACCTCCTAATCGTAAACAACAGAATCAAACAAAGAGCAGAGTGGATTGGACTGGATGGGAATAGGTCGTAATTTCAAATGGTGGATGGTCATTGCGCATTATTTACGAGTTACTTATTTACGAGGATAAAAAATTCAATTCAAGTCAAGTGTGACCATCGTCATCATCATCATTGCCGTCATCATGTCAATATAATTAGCAAATAAACAATCTAAAATTAGACATAAATTCTGGAAGATTCCAAATGCCAAAGTCAACAAGGAATCTCACAATATAAAATGTCACAACTGTCCTCTACGTCCAACGTGCAGAGAACAGAATGAAAATGCATATGAAATATGAATACTACACACTACACATTACACATGAGAGATTAAAGGCTAATGCAAAGTTTTTTTAATGGCCAGTTTGTTAGTGGTTAATGGCCTCATGATTTTTTTCATTCCATTCCAAACGAACACTAGACTCTGGGCTAGTGGACGCTGGACTCTGGACACATGATTCAACTGTGACCAGTTGATGGCTCAATTTAACAGGGATTGCTGTCGCTAATGAGGATATCCTGTCACCACCCAACACCAAACGCCACACAGATTTAGCAAAAGAATGAACAGGGAATAAAATGAAGCAGCAGAGTAATTAATAATTCATGACGACTGGCGAAACGTTAATCATAAAACCAACTGCAATGGCAAATGGCAATTTGAAGGAAAAGGAAACTTTGCAAAATATCGAGTCAGGTCAGAATCAAAATAAAAATTGGCAAGAGGAAAAAGCAAAAAAAAGTTGAGACGTTTTGCCACCGTCAGCGTATCTATATGTTATCTGCCGTCCGACAAGAAAAAACAAAGTAAAATCGAAGACAAAAAGCTCAATAATTCAAATTCCAGAGTGAAATGTGTTGCATGACTTGGACGTCGTTTATATTTTGTTTCAAGTGCAGAACAACACTTGAGTCGCAGTTAGCTTCTGGGTTATACTTGAAACAGGCACAAATGAAATGCAATGTAAAATTACCATGAGTTAAAACATACCAGACCAGACGTATAAAGTGCAGTCGCAATCACTATAAAACGCTTTATACTCTTTTCTTTCACGAGTCAAGAGTCAAGTATCTCAAATATCAAATATCAAATCTCAAGGCTCAAGGATTTTTGGCCAGCAGCACACCAAAACACGCGAAAAAAACTGGTCCAAGTATTTAGAGTACGGTATGGTAAGGACATTTATCTATAATATAATATATGTCATGCATATTGTACATATTATTATGCTCGCTTTGGATTGGATTTTGGATTTTGGAGCTAGTGGTGGATCACACGTTTGAGGTTGTGCGCGATAAATAAAAATAACTGTGGCTCATCAAATAATTACATCCGCAGTTTGCATACAATTTGCATTTTGTATAGCATGAACATTGAACATTTGTTGAGACTTGAGACTTTTGAGACTCATAATAAAATCCTGTGTTTGATTGTTTAATGAGCTAGAAGAAATCTCTAGTTACGATTGCTAATTAACATAAACATCTTTAGGGGTACAAAGCTGTCACGCACTTGCTGTAGACGTCTGTGGTTGTTTTTGTATCGTGGACTATCCATTTTACATTTGTCTGCAGCCTGCACAGCACAGAGAACAGAGAGCAAGTGCATTTTACAATTAGCAATTGCGAGTCTCTAGAAAAAATATAGTTTGTTTTTTGACCCACTCACTCACTCACATTCACATATCAGTCCTTTTTTGCCTGAGGAATTTATATGCGGTTTTTATAGTGAAACATTTGTGTACACAATGTGCATTGTACATGAATCATGATCCATATTTCGTGATTATGTATTCCATGTTCCATGCTCAATGACAGTATAATCCATAAGCATAAAAAAAGATGGAAAAAACTAATAAACCATACATGTTTTGCACTGTGGGAGAATGGAAAATATGACCACTGGAACATTGGAACAGATTGAGTTGGAGTGCATTGAAATTAAAAAAAATGTATTAATGAAATGAGTATTGTAAGAACTGTGATCAAGAACTGATAAATCTTGAACCGTGTGTCAACCAGAAGATCCTTTTCATATCTACGAGTCGATTCTCTATTCTCAATTCGCTCAATATACACTCAATACCAAAACAAGAAGCAAGACATGAAAAAAGGTTCAGTTTGGCATGATTAGCTGCACAGTGCACAGCGTGCGCTTGTTTTGTTTTGCTTTGTTATTCATTGTGAACTGCATTTGTATTTGCATTTTTTGTCTGTTTTAAAAGGACTTTTTATGCTTTTGTGCCATAAGAAAAGTATTTATGACTCGACTTATGACTCCAGCTCTTTTTTCCAACGCTATTATTCAATATGAATGTTGTTGAATATGGTTGTTGCTTTGGTCTGGTGTTCAGTGGGTCTGGATTTTAGTACCTAAAAATATAGTAGTTCAAGGAGATCTAAGCTCTGGAATCTAGAATCTAGATTTGACTCTGGACATGGAAAACGTCTTAAGTACACCCAAAAAAGGTTCAAATACAAATACTAATCTGAACAAAGTACAAAATAATTTAGTACTTCAGCCCCTTTACATGCTTTTGCCTCTTCCGGGTTTTGATCCATATAAAAGATGAGGCGAATCTTTTCATCCACATCACAAGCTTCTCTCGTTCAATCAAACACCTCAAAACACTCACTTGACTTAACGTCTAAACTTTTAAAACCCCATCTAAAATGGCTAAATTGGTAAGCTACAAATTTTAAAACAGCACATTGAAATATTTTATAGAACTTACAGTTCGAATTCGGAGCTTGGAACAAAAGTTGAAAATTGGAAATGAAAATTTTTGCGTTCAAATTTTAATCTATCGTCAATTATTCTTATTGTCGATTCCGAATAGCAACGAGAGTGTTTTAATTTGAAATTTGAATCTTGTTGTGACATTTCAGTGTGTTGTCCTTTTCCTCGCCGCTTTGATGGTTGCCGTTGCATCTGTCCAATATTTGGCATATCCACGAGCTGGACTCGTCGGATCTCCATATGTCGGTCGAGTTGGCTATGGATCTGCAGTTTACTCCGGAGGATACGCCGCTCCTCTCGGATACGCCGGATATTCACGATCTGGACTCATCTACGGTTAACTACACATTCACACACTACACACGAAACAACTCCAAATCAGATCAACTTGCACCCCGTCTACAACTTCTACCCAATTTTCCCACTGTCGTCATTCATAAATCTTGAAAAGCATGCAATTCTCTTGATTTTCTGTCTATTTTTGTACCTTGTGTAAAAACTAACAAGCGGTCTGAACCGTCTGAATTCCATTGAAACACAAATAAAATCAAAAGCCCTTAAGTTTATGAAATGTAAAACATATGAATAATCAAAATTCTACAATTTGCTTCGACTCGTTTGAAGACGAGTTAAATGGTGTAGAACATTATTGATTTGAAATATGAGAATCACAAGACTACCAAGGGATCAACTTCCACTGTTAATTATGTTGCATACGGCATGAAAAACATAATCGGCGTCCAACTGAAACTTTATTCTGGAAAAATCTGAAATATTTCCCGTTTCAAATTATAGTCAATGTAATGCAAATGAAAAATCAACACGTGATTTTTGCTTACCACAATAAAAATTAGTGGTATTATATATTTTGTACATGTCACATTCGCTCATCATGTTTTCTGATTTTTGCTAATGGTAGCTCTGTACTCTGTATTTTGATTATCATGGTCATTGCCATGGACAACCTCGATTATCCTACCCCCTCATAAAATCCGTATCCGATGGCGTCATTCCGTCCGTCACGCTCTAGAGAAATGGCCATTACTCTGGCTAAGAGAAATGTCTATTACTCTGGCTAAGACAAATTGCTATTACTCTGGCTAAGAGAAATGGCCATTACTCTGGCTAAGAGAAATAGCCATTGCTCTGGCTAGGAGTTATTTCAGAACGGGTTAATTCATCGGATACCAATTTTCAAAACCTTACATTTTGCCCGTCATATGACGGGCGTTTTTACTTGTACATAATATTATTATATAATTCTAATGCAAAGTTTCATTCAACTCTCATGTTCTGTGCATTTTGTCGTTTCATCAGTCTTAAATCGAAGTCTTATGTGTTATGAGTTATATGAGTCTCAAAATATCGTATTTCATATTTTCTGTCCACGATGAGCTTTGAACTTTGTTCGTATATTTATCGTAGCTCGGAGCTCGTAGTTACATAGTTTCAAGTACTCTCATGACCGATATTATATTATGCTGATCAGTCGAAAAACATGAAACATGATTATATAAAAGCTGACGATGTGCTTATTTGTTCTAAGTAATAAAATAAAATTACTCTGTCCAGCCCTACAGCTCATTCGATTTTTGTTTCTCATATCTCATATATACATAGTTAAATATCGTGTTTACACACGACCAATATTAATCTCTTCTCAAGTTCACACCAGTTTTCCCTTGTAAAATTGTAGCTGATTTTTCATTTTACAAAGACTCCCATTTTTTAGATCACACGCGATCCGCGAGGCTTTGAAACTAGACGCCTTTTGTCTTTTGTTTTTTGTCTGAGTTTTTTGGAATATTTTGGTTGGTTGTGTTAGAATTAATTTTAATTGGGATTAGAAAGAAGCCAAGGACATCAGTTAAACTACTTCACTTAACAGGTAACGTTGATTTGTAATGCTAGTTAACATTTTTCTCATATCTTTGTCATTATTTCTCGTGCTGACAAATGAATTTCTTCCTGATTCCAGTTCAGATTCTAGATTCTGGATTTACAATTTGTAGTATTTGACACAGCAATCAGATAATAATAATAATATTCCTGACATAAGTAGTAAAATAAAATCTTTGTTTTCAGGTGAGAGATCTACAAATGGCTGGGTCATCAACTTTAACACTGGAGCATTTAGCTCAGCATAAACAAATCGTAAGCTCACAAAATATAAAATATCATGCACATTCATAATTATTATTTATAATACCTTTGAATGTTGCATGTATATAGTACAAGTTGTCAGTGCATAACATTATAACTGTTTTTGAAATATTATTGATCATGATATATCTGTATTATTGACCATTGACCATGTTTTCCTTCGTTTTTGTTCCCGCTTGTTCCGTCAGTCTACCATCCGAAAGCTACTGGATTATTACAACAATGCTCCTTTAATGTTACCGGATGAAGAACCTGACCCTGAGTCTCTAATTGCTGGAGTAAGTTGACATATATATTTTTAGTTGGATAAGTTTTGTATAAAAAAAGAAGGGAATTTGCTCAATATGAAAGTCAATAATAATAATTATTGTTAGTGAGTATTTTATTTCTATAATCTCAAGGTAAATGCTGTGTACTTTATATAATTCCCTTTGATATTTTTTTTTATAATATTCTACTAGTTGAAAAACTTTGTATGTAAACTACCAGATGAAACCGGTTGCATTATTTCGGTAAGTTCTTTATCCAAAATCTAATCTGA
>JAQGBH010007972.1:0-10305 GCA_034698265.1 Sminthurinus aureus | reverse complement strand
AAACACTAAAAAGCTGATTTTGAGTGATTTTAAAAAGGTTTTAATTTTTAACCAAATAAGCGACACATTTTTAGGTCGGCCCAATCCAGACTGATCCCATACTCCCAACCGCAAAGTTATTTGTCAACATACAATATTATATTATCCACCATAATTCAACGTCAAAGTATCATGTAAAAAAAACAACAACGAGCCAAACTAAATACACATGTGCTTTTTGTTCAATTTTTTCAGCTGGAACAGCAGGACTAGCTCTTCTCGACTGGTATCTTGCAAAAACATTTGATATGTGCGCTGATGACCGAGAACTACTCTTAGGGGTAATAACACAAAGCAAAATTAGATCTAAGTAGAAAATAAGTAAATAAATAAAAAATATTGAACGTCTACAATCTACGAACAAGTCATGTTCAATGACTGAATAAGTGTGTCAATTAAAACTAAAGTACAAAATAATATAGAGAGCAGCGCTTAATTTGGAATGCAGTCTAAAAAAGTTAAAAGGATGTCGTATGTCATTTCTTGGAGGCGATAACGGTCCACTAGCTCTTGCTATCGTCATGTACAGTGACCAGGTTGCTGCGGGTTGTTGTTGCGAGCAAGAAGTTGCCTTTTACTTGAATAAGTAATTTTTCATCACATTTTTATTGAGCTAAATACTGAACATTTTGTTTTATAGTTGATAAGATGAAAGTGTGTACGCATTTGAGATTAAAAAACGGTCATTTTGTTTTGAGGCTTCTAGCATTTCACAAAGAAGCAACGAGCCCTTGTCCACACGTTCCAAATGAGATTCTTTGTGGTAGAGCTGGTTATTTATGGGCTCTCCTCTTTGTAAATAAATATTATCCGGCTCTCATCGATCCAGATCTCATAACTGAAGTACCCAATACAAAATACATCTTGTACCATAAAATCTTATTCTACAACGATTCCTGCTTTAAAATTGCAGCATATAAGTATGTATAACATGCAACGGAAAAAGGTAAAAAGGGAAATCATCATCATTTCTTTTCTCTTTTCTCATCTTCCAGGTAGTAGTAGCTATCGTTCGCGCTGGGAAACCATGTTTGTGAGTAAGAAAATAATATGAATTGGCAACTGACAAAACTTCATAAATGTAAACAAAATTGACAGATTGTCTTTTTTTGTTTACCTGATGACTCTGACTGGTACATACTTTTGAATAAAGGAAAACCCGTCGAGATTATTTAATGTATAAATGGCGAGGAAAAGAATATTTGGGAGCAGGTCACGGTCTTTTTGGTATCATGTACGTTCTTCTCAAGGTAGAACTTAAACCTTCAACTTTAAACGTATACAATAAACAGATATAATATTATGATGTATAAAGCACAGAAATAAACATGTAGTGCAATTAATATTGTTTAGAGTTATTTGTTCTACAGTTATTTTTGAATTCACCAGGCGAGAGCCTTTTGGCCGAGAGACGAGTACTTGAGGAGTGACTTTAACAATCCAGACAAAGAGGAATTAGCAGAGGAAGAAATGTTAGAGCATATTAAATACTATTTATGTCCAAATTATGCAAAAATTTGTAATGAGGAAGTGGATTGTTGGGTCCTTTCCACGCTTCGGTTCCTAGCTTCACAAATCTTTGCATCCGGAAACACATTACCAGCGTTAGGCTCAGCCAGTGATAGACTTATAAGTTGGGCTCATGGAGCACCTGGGGCTGTGTATACTTTCATTGAAGCCCACAGAGTAAGTACTAATAATATAGTAAAAAGACATGCTATGATAAATGATAAACCAGAGAAAATAATTATGTGTAAATCTTCCACTGTCAAATTAACCATAATGTATTTAACAGTTTCAAGTTTTAACTTTTTAATCTTGTTGTATAAAGTTGTACGGTCATCAAAACTTTTTAGATGCAGGTATGTTTTCTGTTTTCTTAATCGAGCTCATCTAAAATACCTAGGTATTATTTACGAATGAATTATATGCTATGAAATTCCATGTACCATAACTTAATGGATTGTCATTTTCCTATAAAAAAAAATGAAGCCGTGAATTGTGGAGAAGCTATTTGGAAAAGAGGCTTAGTGAGAAAAGGATATTGGTAGGAAAAAATTACCAATCCATATATATAGTTTTCATTTGTAGATATCAACTATCGACTAGAACTTGGTATTTTCTATGTTATTTTCCTCAACCTTTAAAATTTAAATAGCTTGGCAGACGGAGTTGCTGGAAATGCCTATGCTTTAATGGCGTTGTATAAATACACGCATGTAAGACAACAGAACATGGTCATTATTTTAACCTAATTGAATCAAAATAAAAAATCTACTTTTAATCTTTTATCTATATGAACCAGTTACTAGTTTTATATTGAAAATGATAAATTATACAGACGGAAATGTTTCGACGTCAAGCTCTCATGTTTGCTGAATACTGTTATAATTATGGATCGAAGGATGACCCATGTAGAAGACCTCCGGACCATCCACTATCTCTTTATGAAGGCCTAGCTGGTGTTATTTACATGATGTATGATTTCACAACGACTAATCCTATGTTACCGGGTTATGAGTTATGACTCAATTTTATTTTTATGTCAGGATCATCTCAAAATTTGTATACGGAGAAAAACATTTCTATAATCTATAATATAATAAATAAGGACAACAGTTAACCCAGTTTATCTAAAAGAACAGCTAAGAACAGAGCTTGCTGCTTTATTTTTTTCCAATTTGTCATATTGTCAATATTATAATAATATATTCAACAAGTACAGTACAACTGATGAATATAAATTTGTAAGACTTTTTTCCGCTGTTCATTTAATGTATAATATGTAATAGGTTATAATTGGTTGTTACTAGCTGTTAGTTATATCATCATTTATAATTTTTTATAGCCTATGGCACGACAGAGAATAGGGAAAAACTCACAATACAATAATATACAATACACAATAATAAAGTGGAAAAAACAATGCAACATTCAATCAACATTACGCACATGGCACATAATATCATGTATTAAAAATTAAAATATGATGGAACATGTGGAATCTTGACCAATAAAATAATTAATGATTGTAAATATACTGGAAAAGGATAATAATAATCATCAAAACAATAATATTAGGTATGGAAAATGATTGAAACCGATAAACGATAGTGGTAATATCATAATATAATCATAATAATACTTTTTAAAATCAGAAATAGATTGTAAAATAATCTAATACACACCATTTAAATTCGATCCACAGGTATTTACATAACATTTGTACAAAATTAGGGGGAAATGAGTACAATATTAAACGTTTATGCCAGCTACCATTACATATTAGAAAATACTAATTACACCATACTCAATACTCGAACATCACTTTTGCGTAATTGCGTAAATAAGGCCTAATAAGACATATGAGACATGTACGTAACATAATAATTAATAATATTATAACATAATATTATTTGTTGCGGAATGAAACTACTGGATGTTTTCATTCTAAAAGTCACAGTCGGTTACATTCACCCATTATCCATAATATGTTTTACGTACAGCATAATAATAACTAACTATTATTATAGGCTACAAATTATACATATGTAGATGAAAGCAGTTCTCTGTTGTTTTTCATACCGTAGGAGCAAAACTTTACTCTAAACTCTAAACAACTTCAACATTGACAACTCAAGAAGTTATATTTTGTATGTATACATTTGGTGTTTATCATGGCACAGTTGTGCAACCACAACTTACAATGAAATCATAGCGAATATTTAATAGTTTTTAACAAACTCACCGTCATAAAAGTAGTCCACAATACGTAACATTCACGATTCATGACTTATTGAATTTTTTAAATAGATTGTAACAATTATATTATACAAGCTTTATTAAAATTACATGGAAAAATGCGCCTTTGTCTAAATGTACGAACTAAAGACTAAAGCTACAACATGACCAATCTTCAACAATAATTATTATTTATTATTATTATTGAAATTAAAAGATAAAAGACAAAAGTCCTTTTATAAAAAATTCTTCAGTCCAATCCGGTCATTTACGCAAGTACTCATTAATTATTATTTTTTAACACTCCTGAACCGATTTTATACAACACAGAGTGTATTGCAGTACATGAAAACAATATTCAAATTTCCAGAAAATTTTTAGACTTTTGCTGTTTTTCGGAAAAGTTTTGTCTTTGTTGTTGCTCAAGAACTTTGCCACACTCTGTAAAACCTACTATATCGGTTGGGAATGATTACATTTTTTCTACTGTACTGGAATCAGTAGATTTGGAGAAAATTTTAAATACTAAAAAATATTCCTATTTTTCAATGTAAAAGAAACTTTTTAATGATACCACCTATATTTACGAAAGACGAAAGGAAAAAAATGTGTATAAATGTGCATTATAAAGTTTCCTTACATACAAAGCAAAGGTAGCCAATAGAATAATAATAACAGTTTGTAAATACTAACAATAATAATGAATGAATTGTCTTTCTCAACACTACTGATGATTGATGATTAAGAATATTTTTTATATTCTAATGAGATCCGGGATTCAGAAATTGTGCAATGTCTTTTTGATGTTTTACAAAACTATTCTATGAAAGAATAACAATTTATATTTTCTATATTAATTTATTGTAGAGGAATTAATGTGAATAAGATATTCTAGAGCTGTGAATGAAAATTACAAAGACATGTGTCGAAAACCTAATTTTATTCAAAAAAAAGTTGTTATTTAAAAAATATATATATATAATCATAAAAAAGGGAAATTGTTGAGACACAACTATATTATATATTATATACTACGCATTATGAATCTATCATTTACACATTACTACCATTAGTCTTTAGGTGAGCACCTCCTTGTTAGTTTGCGTAATATAATGTAGTATCTTGTATATATATATATATTAAAAATACTAGAATAAACTGTTGTAGATGTTAAATGTGTACAAGTATATAATAAATATGACCTTGACAATAGCATCTTATTATTTACACAATATAATACAATAATGATTATTAATTATTAATATAATATGAAGGAAATATAAGCAATACTAACTTGTCCTCTGCTTTTATCATTCTCCGTTTCCTATAATATATACTCATAAAACGGATGTTTTATCTAATAGTCTTGCTTCGGAGTTCATATTTGACTTGAGACACGATGAGTTTTCTATGCCTTGGACTCTGTCTTTGACCAGCTCTTAATTGCGTAGGGGAAGTACCACGCGTTGATGGTGGCTTTGATATTGATTTTGATGAGGAACTTTGACTATTCTTCATGATTGTTTTTCTAACTTTACGAGTACAATTTTGCTTCTTCTTAGGCGTTTTCGGTGCACTTTTTTTATTACGTAGACTTGTCTTTTTATTTTTATTATTGTTATTTCTGACAAGTCGACGGTTTTTTTGTTTTCTTTGTACCTTATACTGACTTGAACTTGAGTTCACTTTTGTACTTCTTTTGTCACTATTATATTTTGTATGACTACTACTACTAGCATTAACAAGGACAGCTGTTTCAGCTTCTGTAGGATCAGTACTCATTTTCTGCTGTTTCTTTAATTGTTCAAGTTCATCAAATAAATCAATAGCTTTGAGTCTTTTGAGAGTAACTTTAGGTTTTCGAAGTCTCTCCTCCCTTACAAATTCCCAGGGCCTCACCGGACCGTGATATCCGTTGATCTATCATTAAAAAAGAAAGACAAGAAATGAAACAACATATTCTAGTTTTATCTAAACTACTAAATAGTTACAAGTGTAAATACTTCAATACCAAATTATGCGTGAGAAAAAGGAACAAGAAACTTACCGTGTATTTGATTCCACGCTCTTTACAAATTTTCAAGATTTCATTAAAGCCAGATTGAGTAAAAGGGCATTTGACTGTCTTCAATTCAGTTAAATTTAATTGTTGTAACATTTCAATTATAGCATCATCTCTCACCTATACAAACCAAGAAAAATATATACAATAATATAATTTCCTTCTAAAAATACAAAAAAACAATTGACATTGTATTCTCTCCTGATTCTGGAGTATATAATAATAATAAATAATAATATTATAGTAATTTTAAGAATTTTCAAAGAAATTTCGTACATTTGTTTCGAATTTACTCTGAGCTCTAGTTTCCGACCCGAGCGTAAATTTTCGAAGAAGTTTGCAATCCAAAACTCCATAATGTATACAAGCATTTGAAAGTAATTCCGTATTACATAGATTACTGTTTTGAGCAAAAGTTCCAATTGATAATGTATGTAAAACTAAAATAAAAAGCAAAGGAATTGACATATTAAAATTATTAGATTATTTTTTCACCATAATTTCCTATTTTTACAAACATTATAAATTATAATAGCATAATATTATACAAAACATTGAAACAAAAATCATTTACATCCAATGTAAAATACATGCCACTTACATTTTAAGTCACCAATATAAGGTAGTTTTCTATTCGTGGGGAAATCCTCTTCTTTCATATCCTCCTTACTTGCACCAATAATAGCTAAGTCTGAATAAAAACCACCTAAAGCATGTAATTCTTCCAGCAACGGCAAATACTTGATAATACAAACTAATGATTCCTCTGTCATATTGTCCAAATGTAAAATTCTCAATAATGGAAACCTCATTGCAATTCGACCTAAAATACAACAATAATTATTATTGTTATTAGTTTTTATCATTATTTCATTTATATGGCATTATATTTTTACTCAAATATGAATATGTGCACATATCCAGGCTTATCTTCAATGAAAAAATGCAATGTTCTGTACATTAGACAATGAACATTGTATTTTTGTGAATGTAAGCCTCAATATATTATGTATTCGTGTATTCTAGAAAAAAAAGTTGGAAAAAGGAAATAATTGTGCATAAAAAAATAAGTCAAAAATATACTTTATAATACAATATTAAAAAAAGGTAACTTACGTGCCACTGCATAGTGTGTTTTATCACTATATAAATGGATCTTATTTCCTTCTTTATTATGTACATATTCAAAACAAGTTAAACCATGAACTTTACTCAAATCTATTTGCTCTGAATGTGATGAAGAGGGGCTAGAATCATTTGTACTGTTGTTTTGATGGTGGCTATTATGACTATCAATACTATCATCCGACGACGATACTGAGTTATTGCTACTATTATCCTCAGAAGGCGATCCTGGTGCTGAAGAAGAAGAAGAAGAAGAGGAGGAGGAAGAAGAAGTTGTTTTATGAAATGGTGTCATTGGTTGTAAGAAAAATTCATCACGATCCGATGGAAAACAGTCTTCAATATTACGAACTTCCAATCGGAACTTTTTTAAATTCTTTAGGGAACCTACAATGCTGACACTTGCTGGGTAATTTTTCAAAGAAAGAGTTTCCAATTGAGTCAATGGAGACTCGTCAATAAAGAAACTTGTGAGACTCATCCTAATTCCATGTGTCTTGCTAAAGAGAATTGTCAAATTCTTCAACCTAAATAATAGATATAGAGGAAAAAAACAAATAATTAATTCATTTTATTCAGCAAGTGTCAATTGATACAACATGAAGCGTGTGTACAATCAACATACCTTTTCGAATACTTTCGGAGAACATAGACGAGATTATTCCGTGTAGCAACTGGACTCAAGGCGATTCTAAGAGTATCTAACTGTGGTAATTTAGTTGATGTACGACCCAGTAAAGCCAGATCGTAATCCAAAAGTTTTGCATCAATCTCCAATCTATTTTATAGACAAAAACATATTATATACAAATACAATAATACTATTTTAATGTGAATGATTATAGATTATAGTGTTATGATGTATGATGTATGACATAATATAACTGACAACATACTATATTTATGTACACATTTAAAAAATAAAAACAAACCTTCTTAAATTAGATAATGACAGGTCTTTATCTGCAGCAAGTAAGTGAAGTAAGATGTGATTAGCGGTGTCATCACGATAGCTATCTACAGTTTCATCACGGTGATCTAATTTTTGTGGAGCAATAATTGCCTGAATATTTGGTGCTGCTTTGAGAATTTGACACACATTATTAGCAAAAATTTGAAGTGTAATGGGTTCAGTGATTCGTCCTTCAAAATTGAATATAATTTTCTTGAGATTATTTAGATAAGGTACATTTCCATTTGTTGTTGGGAAGATACCGATTGTACTATTTAAATTTCCAATCAAACTTAATTCTTCAAGTTCCTTTCCAATCACATTGAGAGGAAAAGGAGAACTCCATTTTTGCTTCAAAGTAAGACTTCTAACTTGTGAAGCTAACTCTTGAAAGAAAATTTGATGCGCTTCTGGATTTGTTCCAGGGTCTAATTCGGCTTCAAGATAAATTCTTTGAAATTGTAGAGGATATTTGAACATGGAACTACTGCTGATCACTTTATTAACTTGATTCTATTGAAAAAAAATACAATAAAAAATGACATGAGCTATGAATTAACCATATCCTATATGTTTTACACATATTGTCTATATTTGGTTTCTTAAAAATAAAATAAAATAAAATCAATACAAATAGGTAAGATATTTTCGTTTTTTTATTTGCTTGTACCACTTGTTCCGGGCGATAGATTGAAACATGAGCTTGATTATTAAGGTATCTGGATGCCTCTTCATACCATTGTTGACAAATTTGTCTGGCTACCAAAAGATCCGAAACAGACAAATGACTCATTACTGCATCCACCACCTTTAATAATAATTTCCAGAAAACAAAAGTTATAATATCATTTTAAAGGAACCAGTACAATAAAACTTTCATGTTCAATACGTAAATACGTGTGTGTGTCCCATAATATCTTTTTCGTTGTAGAAACCGATTTCTCAAGTGCATAAATATACTTAAATCTTGTTATCATCAGAGTATAATAAAAGTAATAAGCATAATATGTACTTGAAAACAGTAATTATTACATTACAGAATATGTCACAAGTCATAATGATATTTAATATTTTACTGTACTCAATTACCGATGGGATATGAAGTGCATGAATTTCCATGATGATTGATGGTTGATGGTCTTTACTTAACAACTTAACTGTATTACTACGCGAGGTTTTATTACAAAATAAGACAGCAACAAAAACCAAAACTTTTTTTTACAATCTTTTATCACTTTTGGCTAATAATGATGACATCACGTCCTACACATAAAAAAAAAGTTTATAATACGAAATACGAAACAAATACCAAATAATAATACTTTTCCAACAATGATCAATATATTCACAAACTTTAAAATATATATCTCTATCACCAACTCAGGAATAAACAACACAGAGTTATTAGCTCTAATTATAGCTCTAATACCAAATGATCAATTCTCAATATGCTTATAATAACTGACCAAAAAATTAGAAATTAGAAAACGTTTTTCAAATGCTCTTCATCTCCTTTGCCCATTTTTCCAATATATTTTTCGATTTTCCAAAATCCAGGATCCAGGTCCCTTTATATTTAGCGCATTTGATGATAAAATATGTACAGCTCAGATATGTACGGCGTATGTATTAAATATTGAGATTTTGCCATTACAATCTTATTATGTGCATATTGTTTATACTTAGCACTACAAGCCGAGGCATCTCTTTGGAAAGGTAACTATATTTCACAAATAGTTTTTTTAATCATAATTATTGATTGTTATACCTGTTGATTGAGATTAAGGTGTGTGAGGATTGATAGAATAGGATTTGTAGTATAGATTTAAACATCACCGTTTGCTTTACAGGCATTTTTGCATTAGTTTTTATCTATTGTAATATTTAATGTTTTTAATACATAAGTGGTTTCATTGTAGCGTTTGATATAATATATGCATAATGTATAATGTATAATAATATTATAAGTAAATACATTGTTTTTATAATATTATAATAATATGTTGTGTGGATTGTTTTGCTGGATATTTTAAGTACTTACCTTTAATTTAAATAATTGTTCTTGTATTTTTTTTACATAGTGTCGGCAGGTTGGAGTTTGTGGTTGAGGAGGAATCTGTAATCTGGGGTTATTGGACAATAAAAGACTGTATAGAAAAAAAGTTGTTATCTTTTACTTTGGATGGACTTTTAAATAAATAAAAAACAGTAAGGAAATTAATATTTAAATGAAATATTTGTATATATATAATGTTTATTATGAAAAGGTTTGACAGGTTCATATAATTCGCTTTGGACTGTAGACTGTAATATATCGTGGGTTATCTTTTCAGAAGCAAAATGTTTCCATTTTTTACTATCCAAAAGCAAAATGCTCAGAATCTCT
>JAQGBH010007971.1:0-10305 GCA_034698265.1 Sminthurinus aureus | reverse complement strand
GGGCTTCTTCCATACTGCAGCCCCAACACAAGATGTCCTCTTCCACTGCCTCCAGCCGCTCTACCATTTGGGCCGATGGACCCGGTTTCCCAAACCCAATGTCCCGATGTGGAACGCAGTGGTGACAAAAACTCATGTAGTCCATTTGCTCAAAATTAAATTGAGTTGTCATGTTGGCCTTCAACACAAGGAAAAAAACGACCCTGCTAAAATCGTACGGAGTTTGTATCGCATTTACCTTGAGGAAAAGGAGAAGTGACGCCCACGGGCCCATTTCTTGAAACGCCATGACGAGGTGTATATGTCTTACGGAACAGAGGACGTCATCAACTGAGGCAGCTTGTCGAAGGTCATACTCCGGAAAAAAATCAAAATCAGGCCGCACTCCCGGGATGAAGAAAAAGAGAGTGGCTTCACACGACCAATTTTGAATCCGCTTTGTCATTGCATAATCCCGGCTCTTCAATTTGGCAAAGCGGCTCTCTTTCCAATCCCGCAAGCCAGCCCTGGTCAATTCCACGGGAAATTCGGGACGTGGGTGGAGAAAAGAGTAGTCAAAACTCAGCGTTGGGTCAAATACGATTCGGATGTAGCAGTGTTGAGAGCCGTAGTGAGAAATCCAGGCAAAAACAGTCTCGAATTGCTCCGTTTTTCCAGATCCCTCGACTCTCATCGCAAGGGCAGAAACAGGGGAAAAACTCTGATGAACAGAAAATAAAACGATGAGGAAAAATACCACCAACTTTGTCATTTTCAATGGCTAAATTTGTCAAACGTTAAAGCCTTTTCTTCAATAAAACTCTTTTGTCACTTCTCGCACAGCTGCTCTTTGTTGCAAATTAAGGAGAGGAGCAAAAACCGAGGGAATTTATTAAAAAGTACACCCGATGAACGATCAACTCGCAACATCAAGTATCAAGATTGAAAGCAGTTTAGTAGGTTTTAAAATATTATTGCTGCTCTAAACTCTAAACTCTAAACTGTAAGCGCCGATAATTACAGTGGAAAAAGTTACCTTGAATCTTCTTGGGTGGCCTGCGCAATTTCAAACGTTTTTTTGTTCCAGTTCCATCGCAAAACATTTATCCAACAACTTGAATCTGATTGTGAATCGTGATAAAGCGCAGTTGAGTGTGCAGTGGATTTTAGCGATTGCTGATTGCTCACGTCGATTTTGAGTTTGATATCGTCTTTGTTTTAAAAATTAAAATTGTAGTGGGAACAAAAAACTCACGCAAATCTTGGCGCATCAAACCCAATGCCTAATGCTGTGCATTTTCTTTTTTTTCGTGATGAACTTTATAATGGACGGTTTTTTCTTGGCCTCATCTAACTTTTCCTTTCTGTTTTGCATTTTGCGTTTCATGTGGGAAGATAAAACGTAGGCGATTTAAACAGCAACTTTGTGGTTAACTAAACGAAACTGCAGTGAATAATGCACAAAAAAGTATAACGCTCAACTTTTTCACCTACCAAATTGACGAGTGCAGTGTGAAACTTTAAAAAAACAGTTTTGAATTATAGTTCTCCGTTTGCTGTTTGTGGTTCGTGTTTTGTGTTTCGTATCCGCTGATAATCTGATTTTGAATTTGAAATAAAAATTTGAATACGTTTTTGTACACATAAAAATACGGTTTTCAACAGACCACTTTTAATTTGTATGTGTTGCTCGAGTTTTTTGCATTTATTGAACGAGGGTATTTTAAAACAACACCCATTAAAATACAAGAACAAAAACAACAAATAACTTTGCCTTGAATTTCTTTGACCTATAATTTTGAAAATTTCCATCAAGAATTCAAACCTTTATCAGAAATTCCGAGCAATATTGTGCAGGCAAACCAAAAGTAACGAATTTTTAAACTGCAGTTTGCTAAATCTATTTTAACGTTGGTCAAATGTCAAATTTCAAATGACGGGATGCTCATGCAAATTACCACAATGTTTAATGTCTAATGTCTATTTTGCATTGTACGGAATTGTACAAAGAAACGAGCAGCAAAGTGGACGTACATTTTGGTCCGTTTTGCTCCCAGGTTCTCGATTCTTGATTCTTGATCAATAATCGATAATCAATAAATTTAGCTCAACTCCGCTGAGAAATGCGCATTTGAATAAAATTCTGTAGTAAAGGGGTTTGGAGTTTTGAGTTTGGACACAAAAGAGAAAATGAAAAATGAAAAATGCCATTCCCTAAATATTCTTTTTTCATGTTTCCAAATCCCCAAATTTAAATGGACCATAAAATGTACATTTTGATTTGTTTCTTCACCGATTTGCTTTTAATTGAACATTTGACATTTGGCATTTGCCAGTTGACAGAGAATGATAAAAGATGAAAACACTTCAGTTCATTTCATTTGGTTTCATTTGGAATCATAAATATTTGTAAAATTTCTCCCTGCATCATCAGAATTCCATCAGCATTTCTTTGCTCATTGCTCATAAAAGAAAAGAAACAAAACAAGAAATTGAAATTAAATTAATGGAATTGAGCAGAAATGAGAAATCAGGACGCAATTCAATATTATTGCAAGATATAGCATTTCCTGTGTCTAATTGTAAGTTGATGAGGGAACATTGTATATTAATTTTGACCTTCAGGATCTCTCTATCCACAATCAATTATCAATTATCCATTATCCAGGCTTAACTACAAATTTCAAAGTACAAAGTACTAATCACAAATTTCTCGTTCTTGCTTATTTATTATTGAATATTAACTCGAGGACAATTAAGTCAAGGTGGAATTGGAAACTTAAAGGCGCAAGAAAATGAGCCGCATCCTTAATTTAATTAATTGGTAATTGGTAATTTGAGCATTCACCAAAAGTTAGGATTTTTTAACGAGCATTCATGAATAACAATAACAAGTCAACAGGAAACAGTCATTTACAAAAATTAGGCGGAAAACTGGAGATAAAACACAATGATCAAGAAACGAGAAACGACAAACAATGTAATTAGCGCTAAATTAGCGTTGAAAACTGGTTTGATTCAACTTTAACGACATTTTGCTGTTTTTTAGGAAGCGAAGCTGACTATTGCATTCGTGTTGTCCGTCTGTCCGTGGATCGTTTTAGTACGCTTCGCGTCGACGAGAGTTAGCGCCATCTAGAAGGAAAATTTGTAAACTCGCCGGTGGCGCCATCTAGTGGACGCTTTTTCAAAAAGTGGACAAGCTAATTACGTTCAGAATTTCTAAGAATTTTACAGTAGTAGTTTTGAAGCTGGGGCAAAGTGAGATTTTATTAGTCAGCTTTGCTTCCGGAGCCTCCAGCACAGATTTTTGCTTTTAAGGCGATATGAAATCGTCACAAAGTGACTTAAAATACAGAGTAAGAGGACAAAATGACAAAAGGACGTTGAAAATTGAGCCCCGAAACTCGAGACTCGAGATCCTGTTCAACATCCGTGTGAGGAAATTATGCGCTCATCTTTATTAATTAATTAATGAGGCGTTAATTAGCTCATTCTGATAAGTGGATAAACCGCCGAATATAAAACTCGATAAAATTGGGGCAAACGTCAGTTGTTTTTCAGGCTTTTACCACTCGACATTTTCGTTAGTAAAAGATCAAGAGCTGAACTGAGCTGAGCTGAATTGAGCTAAAATTTCTTGGGGCAAAATGGGAAAGTATTTTGTATTTGGGTGTCTCTTCGCCCTGATCTTTGTCGTTTATGCTGCTAACGCGGGAGGAGGTAAGAAAAATTTCAGAGGTTTTCAATAATTCACTTGACTTTATTAAATAGCCCAAGGCCTTTTATCAACTTGAGTGAAGAAAAACAGCATAATTTTTAAACGGCTTTGATTAATGATTTAAACCAAAACCTTCAAAATAGTAAGCCAAACTGGGCCAAAAGAAGAAAGAGGTACAGTTGGTATTTTTGTTTTTGAGTGCTTCTTGTTCATGTTAAAATCTGACACCGAATTGACATAAAATTACTAGGATTTATTCACTGTTCATTATTACGCTTTAATGTTGACATTAATTGTTGATTTACACTATTTTCAAACCAGGTTTCCGAATTGAGCCAAAAGAAGGAAGAGGATTAGGTAATTTTTTACTTCTCCACACTCAAAGTCAATCCAAGTTCAAAATTTTCACATTTAAAATTTGTAACTGAATTATTGCCAAGGAACTAGAAAATGTCCTTGATTTTTTCTCATCTTGTATGTTGAAATTAATAAGAGTTTTCTCTTCATTTGTTTTAGGTGACAAGGCAAATGTCCGTGAAAAACGAATGCCGTTTTTTCCTGGTTTTGGACAACCTTGGGGCAACCCATTTGGTTTTGGTCCCTATTTTGCACCTCCTCCCCCCTTCATGCCCGGCCCTTTCCCACCCCCAGCATTTTGGCGCTAGTCCAAGATGGAGTCAAAGATGGCGACCAGTGACCAGCGCCTAGAGACCTAAACACTAAACACAACATATGCCCTCTTCGTCTTGACTTTCCTTTTTTTTCCTCTTCTCTTTAAACTAATTAGACTTTTATCTAAACATTTAGTCATTTTTGCTCTTTCGCTTGTGGTCGTTGTCATCTTTGGGTTTCACTTGAATTGAATCAGCTTTTCTAAATTTTAAAATAAACTTAAAAAATTTGAATTTACTTGTTCAATAAAATAAATCATTGGGAAAAATATTTCTTGGAGACTTTTTAACACAAGGTTTTTCAATTCCAAGAAAATTGCATAGCGCCATCTTTAAAAGTAGTCATTTTCATGCTTTTTGTGCTATCATAGCAAAATTTGAACACGGTAGATGTCTCTGAAGTTTGCATGGTTTTCAAGTACAATAAAATTTTCATCGCATTTCTGATTCCGGAATCCGGATATTTTCCGAATGTTTTCCAGGTTCTCGGATTTTTTGGTTTTTTTCTCAAATTTCCTGGTCATCACACCAAATGATCGGTTTCAAATTGTCATTGTTAAGGGAAAAAAGTATGCTCTTAATTTCTTATAGATGGTTAATGTCGTACTGTTAGCCGCCATTTTGATTTTTACACACACACAACCAATTCAAGGCAGCAGTAGCACAATAGCTCTAGCAAAAAGGCGCAGAGGGCGCTGAAAGAAAGAACGGTATAAATTCGTAGAATTCCCTCCATAAAATTGGTGTCAATTTTCAATGATTGGACGATGGCCTGAGTTTGATTCAAAAACCGGAGTGAGCCACCAAACCGTCTTTGCTCGTAAAGACTTTGATAAAAGAGGAAAATTCCGGATTCAAAGGATTTTCGGAAGAGATTGACCACGTTTTTGAAACGCGGAAAATTCCGGTAGCTCCATCCTTTCATAAACCAACCGACCTTTTCCGTGCCCATCATGAGCTGTTTTTGTTTCGCTGCAGATTTAGATGTAGTTTTAGGCCTTCTATTTAATGTGTTGTATCTTCCCGCGCCTTCATTTTGAAATGCTTTCCCTTGTTGAAAATTTAAAAGTTCATTTTGGATGTGAAAATATGCGGATTTGTTACGCTTGGAAATTTCTCGCTCCACATTAACATTTGGAAATTCCAGTGGTAGGTCAAACCTTTGGCGAACTCCTTGCGAAATCTCCAGGGTTTTATTTGAGCCCTTTTTGGAGTGGACAAAGTGCCAAATATTTTCCGCCAGGGGGCAGAATATTTTGACCATGCAGTTTTTGAGCAGCTCTTGAGCGGCTGATTCCGATCCCCAATACGACGCTGAATCTTCACAGGATTTTCTAAGGGTGTGCAGATGCTTTCGAAGAAGGTCAACTTTGGCTTGACTTATTTCAGTGTAAAGCGTATAGTTGTGGTCAAAAAGCTGAGAAAAATTGTGGATAAATTCTTTTGGACGTGGTGCTGTGAAATCTGACAACGAAACAATGGAATATTCAAAAACATGATAATATTATCACGAAAATTCGAGTTGAAATATTTAGACTTTGTTTCTTACCGGAGGTTACAACTCCTGGAGTTTGCAGTACAAAAACAATCAAAATCAAAAATTGACACAGGAACAAAACAGATGTCTAATAAATGAAAAATGACCTCAAATGACCTCAACTGACCTTTGTACGCATTTTTAACGACCACACCCATGAGCAGGGCACATGTGCAAATAATCACCACCGGCGTCTTACAGGTGTTCCGAATCCTTCGCTCAGAAATCGAATCATAATTTTCAATGATAATTCGATATGGATGAAATAGCGCGGTCCACAAACTTTGACCTCCCAATTGACCCCTTAGCATGGCGAGTAAAATGGGTGATCGCATGAGCGCCGCGGATCCAAAACCAATCCACAGAGTGTTCTCAAAAGGTCGGGTGAAGACCCGGAAGGTGGTCACTTCCCGCACACCATCACATGTGAAAAATCCTATGGCTTCCTCATCAAATGAAATGAAGGGCTGGGGCTCAAAGATGTCAGATGGCAGGAAGATGTCAAATAAAAAGGTCAAAGAGACCCATGCCTGGCTCTTTTCGTTAACTTGGTAGTAAAAGAATTTCGGCTGTACAAGATTCTCCAAAGGTCAAGTCCAAATCCCAATCGAAATTTGGATTTCGATTTGTCCGATGATCCGAAACGGACTTGAACATTCTGTATTTCCAGTAGATCTCTGATCCATTCTCAGGCCATTTCTTTCTCTTCAAATAGTACCAAACATCCCTATCGTCATCATTTTTTCCCGTATAAATTCCGAGGTCAACGAGAAACATGGGCACGTTTTCCTGATACTGCTCCATCGTAAATAATGTCCAGTTCTCAATGTCTTTGTCATGCGGGAAAAGCGGGTAAACAAAAATGGCGCGGCTTTGAAAAATCTCCAAATGAGAGCCTAATTCCGGAAATTCCAAATAGCGATGAGGAGGAGAAGGATCCCCAAAAGTGGGCGTGTACAAGTGCTCCATTTTGGTTGGCATTCCAACAGCGTCAACATTTAATTTCAAAACCGAGAAGCAGCAGAATAATAACGAGAGCAATAATGTCGGAAAAGAGAACAATGAAGCGAAGCAAGTGGCCATTTTATTTTATCAATTTAGCATTTGAAAATTGAATCTAGAATCTAGAATATAGAAATGTTGAATTTACAAGTCTCGACTGGACTTGACTGGACTGGTGAGAGTTTTACGTGGTATTTTGCCCTCGTGTCCATGATGTAAAATTTCACTAAAGTCGATTAAAAAATTGAGACATGAGTGCATTTAACTTTATTGAGAAAAAAAACGCGGAGGAATCATGCAAAGCTTTAAATATTTTAGAGAGATGGAAAATTTTAGCTCTTTTATTTTTCCACGCGTGCTATTCTATATTCTACATTCTGCAATTCTATTTCACATTTCACAATAAATTTGTACAACCTCACCTCTGACAAAAAAATTCATTGCAAAAATTCAATTGACAAGCCTTTTTCTGGTGAAAAATTGCGGCGGCGTTAAAATCAAGTATTTATCCAACATTTTTTCAATGCAATGAAATTAACGTTCCTGCTCAATATTTAAAAGACTTGGCTGCCGTCTGCATTTTTGTACAGCATCAAGTTCCCTACTTTTCAAGACTCGAGATTCGAGATTCGAGAGATACCAAAGGAAGAGAAATTGGATCTTCAAGAGCGATAAAACTTGAAGCTTTAATGGGACCAACACGAAAAAAGGAAAGGGACATGTAGAAACCCTTCTCAATTCCGAAGCCAACATTTTTCACGCGGAATCTGTCGAGATTCTGCTGTCTGTGGTCAAGTGTCCTTCGCCGGTTATTGAGAGTTGAGAGTCGAGAGTCAAGAGTCAAAAACCAAAAGCCAAGAGTCGAGAGATCTCTCTAAAAAATAGTGAAATGAAGGCAAGGGAAACTCAACTAGAAGTGACCGTATAATTTCTACCTGAATTTAGGGTTCTTTTCTTTGTGTTCCTTTCTGAGAGGGAATTCAAAGTCCAGGGGTTTTTCTTCGTTTCCCAATTTCCCTTCTCGTTTCCAGAATTCACAACGCACAACGCTCACGACTTGCATCCACAATCCACAATCCTGAACTTTAGCTCCAGCTTCAACATTCAAGACAACTTTATGAATGTCAAGTGTAAAGTTTTCCTTCCTGACGACTGACGAGTCTTCAGCTTTTAAAATATTAAGAGGAACGACATTACTTAAAATCCATTAAAAGTGGAAAAAACCCTTTGGAAAGAATTCAACGTAATTTGATGCTGTCAAATTGACGGTGTACAAAAAAACAGGAAATACCGTTAAAAACCCGACAGTATTTTTCACAATTTTGACGGGAATTTAAAAACTAGAGGTAAAACCATCAATTTTTTGAAGCATTTAAAAATTCAATAAAATAATCGTCCACAAAATAAATCACTTTTAAAAATTTTCTTTGTACTTTTGATCTTTGATCCACTTTCAACGTTGAGCCAATCCTAATTTTAATTACGACTTTTCTAATTTCTAATAACAGATAACACATATTCCGTCATTCTGAAACATGGAAATGCGAAAAAGAGCAAAAAGAGTTGGAGAAAATCCTGCTGAACCAATTTCGATGCACAAGTGCGCCCTCTGCCCTTATTCAACCAAGATTCTTAGTTACTACAAACGTCATTTGAACTCGACCCATTCTGAAGAGAAGCCCTTCAAATGCCCCGAGTCCGGCTCCGGTTGTCCGTTCAGGGCGAAATGGAAGACAAATGTCAAAAACCACGTGAAAAATGTTCATCTGGCCGAGTCAGCTTCTCGATCCTTTCCGTGTCCACATTCTGGATGCTCCTACGCTGCAAAGGAAAAGTCAAAACTGAACTCGCATTCAAAAACCCACTCGGACCACAAACCTTTGTTTTGTTCTCATCCCAACTGCAATTTCTCCACAAAACATAAAACAAGCCTCGTGTACCACAGTCGAATTCACACGGGAGAAAAACCTTATGAGTGTCAATTCCAATCCTGTTCTTATGCGGCGGGAACTTCAGGTGCACTTTCTGTTCACTTTCGGACCCACACAAAAGAACGGCCGCACAAATGCGCGGAGGCAAATTGTAAATATTCAGGGATCCGGAAGAGTGATCTCAAAAAACATGAATTTGTTCATCATCCAAATCCTGATCCGGAAGAGCGCCCTTCTTTCAATTGCGCCCTTTGTGAATATTCAGGGAAAAGTAGAGAACTACTCCACAAGCACATCAACTACAGACACGCTCTCGAAAAATCCCTCAAGTGTCCACTGGAATCCTGTGACTACCGCTGCAAACTCAAAAATTCACTTGACCTCCATTTAAAAATCCACAGCCAGGAACGCCGTTACAAATGTGAGCTTTGTCCATTCCGAGGAAACCAACGGAGCGTCGTTTCAAACCACATCAAAAATGTACATTCTGACCCCGACTTTCGGCCTTTCAAATGCCCGGAGCCGGAGTGTGACTACGCATCAAAACTAAAACAGAATATGAAAAATCATCTCTTGATTCACAAGGGAGACAAAAAATACAAGTGTTCATTTCCTCTGTGCAGTTTCAAAGCAGTCGTTGCAGCTGAAGTAAAGAAACATGACAGGCGGATGCACGAGCCAGGAAAACGGTTCAAATGTAAATTGTGTAACCATGCGACGAATGTAAAGGGGAATTTGATTTCACACATGAGAACTCACACAAAGGAAAAACGGTACATTTGCAACGAAAAAGAGTGTAATTATCGAGGAGCAAAGATGGAAAATCTCCGGAGACACGAAAAAAGAAATCACGCTCCCAGATTGACAAAAAATAAATGAAAATTCACAATTTTATCTTTTCACCTAAATCAATTCGTAATTTTACCAACAAACATTTATTACTACTTTGATGTAAAATAAAACAATTTCAAGTACAAAAATTTTAGAAAAGTCGATTTTAACAAAGGAAAAAAGTGTTATCTTTTGTGTGACATCATTTACAATTTATAATTCACATTGTAATTTTTATTCACGCAATTTCTGATGTGTAATAATTAATAATTAATAATGCTTACAAATATTTTTTACAGGAACTTTTGTATAATATTCCAAATAAAATGAGAATCTAAAAAAATCGTTCATTCAAAATTCAACTGCTCTATGCTCGATTGCTAGAAAGTATTAGAATGTGCAAGTTTAAACCTGTCTAGGCAAGCTCACACAAATCGTACGTAAATCGTCGCTCTCTCTCTTTCTGCCTTTTGTTTTTTACCTTTTACATTTTACTTTCAGCTGCAAACTACAAAGTACATTACATTAGTGTGTGAATTATGAAACCGTCTTAATTCCAACATGCGGTCTTATATATTCAGATGCTTTCATTGTGTAGTGTGTAATATGTGTGTGACGTCAGCACCGAAAAGT
>JAQGBH010007970.1:0-10306 GCA_034698265.1 Sminthurinus aureus | reverse complement strand
ATCTCTGCAATAATTTCGTCTTGTCTCGTTTTGGATCCGCAATCACTGAAGCAAATCAACTTGTTTTGAAGCAACAAAAAAATTGAGTCGATCGTTGATTAGTGTATTGGAAAACGAAGAGCCAGAACCAAGTGACGACTGGTCCTTTGTAATCAAAATGCACTATGAACAAGCAAAGGGAAAATGTGTAAACGTGTCAAGAAAAGGATAAACGTATAAAGTGAAGGGAAATTCTCGGAAGAAGTTTATTTATTTATTTGTGTATGGCTTTCTCGGGGCATTTCCAAGAAAAAAGCAAAGACCAGACGAACATGAAGAATGTCTGAAGAAATGTAATTTTTATTTCCCTTGTACAATTTTTTGGTTCATTTCAAATTTCCAGTTTTGAACTTCTTCAATGGGCATTCACATTTAAAATAAACAAAAATAAAGGGCTGTTTGGAAATAATTCAGTGAACAAAAGTGTTTTATCACAGTTTATATTTTACCCAATTCATGTTTCATTTAAATGAAAGTATTTTGTCTGTTAGTAGAAGTACCAAAAACATGAATATTTTACTAAAGCGGCGTCAGAGTCTCACAAGTTTTGTTAATGTTCCATACACAAATACAATTCAAAATATGACAAAACAAAGCAAAATGACGGCTGACCACTGGTGAGATGGAATTTCTGACCTGTTGGTTGTTGGTACAGTGCGAATGTAACTAATTGATCGGGATGACAAATATGTAAAATGCTCTCTTTTTTCCGTCGTGGTCAAACTAATAAAGCCGTGGTGGACGACGAGCACACTAAATTTTGAAACTAAGGTGAAGAAATAATCAACTTCAAAACCTAAAAATTCGAGGCTTTGATTGTTACACCATTGCAATTTTTGGAATTCAGTGTTAGTTGTAAAAAACGTTTGTGTTCCTTTTTTCGTCATAAAATTCTGATGAATGAAATCCACGCTTAAACAAAAGCTACAAGTACTCAACAGAAGTAAATCTTGACTAGTAAATCCACTATATTATTTTTCCCTTTCTACAGGGTGACACAAACCAAGGTCAAGTTTTAGCCACTTTTCGTGCCTAGTTTAGAAAAGAACGAAACGACGTAAATGTTCACCAGAAAAATGTCACATTTAATTCTACCATCGGATACGGATTTTATAATACCGTTGGATAAATTTACAAGCAGATATAGGAAATTTAGCTGCAGATAAAATTGAAGAGATGTCAATTTCCTTGGTTGAAAATGAGTGGATGATTTCGTTTTTGGTGTTGCCTAAGATTGGCTGAAGTCTTTGTCCGGAATTTACATCCTTCTTCTTTGCATTTGTACGGTTCTTCTTTTGTGTGAGTTCTGCTATGTAAAACCAACGAAGACTTCATTTTGGTTTTGAAGGCACAAATCCAACATTTTTCGTTCTTCTCATCGCTGTGGATGTTGGATTCATGTCTCCTCTCACTCGGTTTGTGAATAGATTGGTAGTCACAGTTGGCAAAAGAGCACGAGTATTTTTTCTCGTCGTTGTTAGTCAATCAATGGAGATTTATACTGTCCTTGGTCTTTGCAGTATAAACGCATCGCGCCTCTTCACATTTGAAAGGTCGCAAGTTTGAATCAGAATGAACATGTTTTAAATGTTTTGCAACATAATTTCTCGTTTTTCCTCGGAATGGACAAAGTTCACATTTGTAACGTCGCTCCTCACTGTGACTCTTCAAGTGGGAAGAAAGATTTGACTTGGACTTGCAACGGAAGTCACACGTTTCTACGGGACATTCAAACTATTTTTCGAGGCAGTGACCCTTGACGTGCGTGGAAAGATTTCCTTTATGTTTCGAAAAATACCAAAGTAACTGTTGCAATGATTTTAATATATTTTGTTAGGTTTTGTTGCTATTTTTTCTCCAAATGTGAACAAATTGCTCAGAGTTCTTGGTTTTGTCCTAATTTCGCAATAGGCTTTCGTACTTGTATTTTGTCTGAATTGCAAAAGAACAAACACCAAATTGAAGCTTTAACATTGAACAAGGAGTGAGGAATGATGTGAGAAAGAGCCCCACGATCACCCTTCATGCTATCGGAGTAGCGCACTCGTTAAAAACTTATGACCGCCGTGGAAAAACTTTAAAAGCGATTTTTCAATTCAAAATGTAGTTTCATTTATTTACATAATAAACATTTTGTGCAACAAATTGACATAAACTTTGTCAGAAATTTCATTAATTTGCGGTAACAGCTTCGCCGTGATTTTGTTTCTGATGTTGTCTGAGAGCACCTGATGTCTTTGCCCGATATTCACAATTTTCTTGTTTGCATTTGTACGGTTCTTCTTTCGTCTGAGTTCTCATGTGGAGCGTCAAGTGAGGTTTGGATTTGCATTTGAAGTCACAAAGTGGACATTTTTCCTTCTTCTCGTCGCTGTGAATATTGTACTCATGACGCGTGACATGGAGTTTCTGATTCGCTCGATAATCACAACCAAGAAATGCACACGAATAGTTTTTCTCCTGGTTGTGAGTCAAAAGATGGTTATTTAAATGGGAGTTTCTCTTGGCAGCGTAATCACACTGTGTTTCTGTGCATTTGAACGGCCGAAAATTGGGATCAGAATGGATATCTCTTAAATGTCTCTTCACGTTGGTTCTTGTTTTTCCTCGGAATGGACAAAGCTGACATTTGTATTGTCGCTCCTCACTATGAGTTGCCAAACGGGTAAAAAGAGTCTGTTTAAAATTACAACGGAATGCACAATATTCTACTGAACAGTCGAATGGTTTCTCAAAGCTGTGGCATTTTATGTGTGAGTTGATGAATGATTTGGTTTTCCCTTTGTATTCACAAAGTTCCACTGGGCATGGAAATAAAGGATGTTCTTCGCCTTCTTTTGGCGAGTGAGTCAGTTGCTGTCGTTTGAGAGTAGAATAATCGGCTCCTGAATATTCACAATTTGATTCGCGGCATTTGAATTGTCTCTCCTTGGTGTGGGTCCTCGTGTGATTTACAAGATTGGCAGCAGTTGCCGAAGCAAAAGAGCAGGATTCAAACTGACACTTGTGCTGTTTTTCTCCCGTGTGAATTCGAGTGTGTGAAATGAGGTGTTGTTTGTTATTCGTTGCGTATTTGCAATTGGGATGACAGCAGAAGAACGATTTTTCGGGGGTGCCTAAAAGCAAATCACAAAAATCACATTCACAGCCAATCACAATCACCAAACCAATCACAAACCAATCACAAACCAATCACAAACCAATCACAAACCAATCACAACCACTCACAACCAATCACATTTTTTGAAAATTGTACGAAAACCAATCACAAACCAATCACGTCAGTCGGGATAAATGAGCGACTCAACAATTGTAATAAAAATGTAGGATCCCTAGTTGCGTATTGCCCTCTGCTTATTAAAAGCAACACAAATCATCCAAAACAAAATTCTGCAAAACGACAGACGCCAGAATGAACTGTTCGTAACCCATAGCAACCAAAAGAGCTAACTCGAACGAATCACAACAAAAACAGCTCTTTCTAAAAAAGTAAAACAAAACAGCTCTTTATATTACCCATGGCAACCAAATGAGCTCCGTATAAATAATGTTAAGAAAACCAGCTATGTAGTAACTATGACAACAAATGCAACAAGCTTTTAAGTAGTAGCTTAGAAAAACCTTTTTTTTTATTTTTTATTTTTTATACGGAACTCATCTAGTTGCAATTAAATTTGTAGTCATTGCTTAAACGCACCTGTATTCGCTGTAATTATTTACTAACATCTCGTTCTGTTGCCGTGGTAATTGTAAATAGCTTTTTTTATTGTAATTGGTTACAAAAAGCTTTTTTTGGTTTAATAGGTTTTATAGAGCTCTTTCTGCTGTAATGGGTTATAAAGAACTCTTTTTGTTGCGAGTGGTTTGAAAGATGAAAGAGCTTTTCTGTTGTGATTGGTTCTGAAGAGCTCTTTTATTGTGAGTGGTCATAAAGAGCTATTTTTGTTGATATTGACTAGAAAGAGCTTATTTTCATGTGACTGGTTTCAAAGACCTGTTTTTGTTGTGATTCGTTTGAGTTAGCTCTTTTGGTTGCTATGGGTTACAAACAGCTGGTTCTTGCGTCGGTCGTTGTGCTGAATTTTGTTCGGCATGATTTGTGTTGGTTTTACAAAGCAGAGTATAATAGGCAACTAGGGGTGCTAGATTTTTATTGGAATTGTAGAATGGCTCATTTGTCCAGACTGACGTGATTGGTCTGTGATTAGTTTTCATAGAATTGTCAAAAAATGTGATTGGTTTGGTGATTGTGATTGGCTGTGAATGTGATTTTTGTGATTTCCTTTTAGGTACCCCCGATTTTTCATCCGAGTGAATTTTTGAGTGGATTTTAAAATTTCCATTTAGTTTTGAAGCGTACGAGCATCCAGGATGGAAATGGTTGAGATGGACTCAATATTAAGTGGACCTTTTTGTCTTCAAGAGTACTCATTTTTCATTCCACGAGGGTAAACATCCGCCTTCACTGATTTCTGTTATTTCTCGTTTTGGATCCCTGCAGCAAGTCAGCTTATTTGCAAGCGACAACAAGCCGCATCTAATCGGTAATTTATGTATTGGAAAACGGACAGCCTAAAGCAAACGACGACTGGCCATATGAATGAACTATGCACAATGAATAAGGAAAGGAAAAATTTGTGAACGTGAGAACAGGGATTAAAGTACAAAATTAAAAGTGAAGTCGAATTCTCGGTAGAAGATTATTTATTCTGTCTTTGCTTGTTTATTAATGGCTCTGCGTGGTTCCAGTAAAAAGCAAAGAACACAGAAACATGAATAGACATACGTAAATTTTATTTCTCTTGAAAATATTTTTGGCTCATTTCCAGTTTAGAGCTTTTACATGTCTCAGGGGCATACAAATTTAAAATAAATAAATATAAAGGTCGGTTTGCAATTCATTCAGTAAACAGAACGGCTTTATCACAGTCTTGCGATTACCCATTTCAAGTTTCAAATAATCCTATTGGACAAATCTTGAAACTGAAGTTGTAAAAACATTAATATTTTACTCAAGTGACGTCAAAGTCTAACAAATTTTGTCAATGTTGCATGCACAAATACTAGTCAAAGCATGACAACAAAATGTTGTGAAAAATATTGCTCCTATGGTTTTCGTCATAACATTGTCAAGGTCCGAATCCACACTTTTGCAAAAATTACAAATACTCAACCATAATCATTTTTTAGTTGTACATGCATGTTTTCCCCATTTTCTACTTCATGACACAAACTAAATTCAGTTGAACGGAATTAAAACCGTTGATGATGTTTGTAGAAAAGGAAACAAAATGGCGTCCTGATCGTCATTAAAAAGGATGCAAAATGGGTATTTTTTTCCAAATTATTAGAAACGTAGATTCATTTTCGTGGAACGTCCGGAGTTTTTATCCGACTTTGACGCCGTTTAAAAAAAACAATTACGATAGCTCGAGTATCACTTCATAGTTTTGATAGCCATTGGCTTGAGTTAGTCGACAGATTTCGAGTTTTGAGCTTAAATATTCATAATCCACGGGAAAAAATAAAGAAAAAATACCGTGAAGGAAGAAAATTCAATTTTTTGTATCGTTCCGAATATTCATTTTTCTTATACCATGAATTCGAGGTTTGTCACGGACCCTGAGAAAACATATCGGTATGCTTTACAGGAAAACAGCTGACAACACCACTGCAATATTGTTGTGCAAATAGGAATTGCCGTTATATTTTTTCTGTTCCTCATAATCTGGACTAACTTTAACGACTGGATTTGATTTGTTCTTTAAGACAAATCAAACAGGTTGTTTAATCCAAAAAAACAAACGACATTTCAGGTAGCATCATAATATTCATCATGTTTCCGCCGAAGCAACCCACCATCTCGTTCTTTAAGTGGGATGGAATGAAACAAAACACAAGGCAAGTTAAATTGAATGAGCAACGTGAATTATGGTTTGTGTTTATTGCACTTGAACGCCGTTTTAAAGTTATTGAGATCAAAGTGCATCTTTTTCACCAACAGTATTTTCCTTTTACAGCGATATTCACAAGATTCAAATGAACAGGCCGCGGGTTTATCGAGGCTGTGGATCTTAATGTGTACAGAGAGACGTTTTCGACTTTTCCCGGAATATTCACAAATTGAACATGGAAATGACGGTCGCTCTTCGTCCTCTTTCGGCGGATGAGTCAGTTGATGTCGTTTGAGATCAATTATCTGGGCTGCTGAATATCCACAATTTAGCTGCGGGTATTTGTGCGGTTTTTCCTTTGTGTGGGTTCTCGTGTGAACCACAAGAGTACTCTGCGAGGTTGTGGTGTACAAACAGGATTCAAATTGACAAAGGAACGGTTTTTCACCCGTATGCGTTCGAGTGTGAGTGTTGAGAGCTCCTTTTTGTTTTGCAGAGTAATCACAATTCGAATAAGAACAGCCAAAGGATTTTTTGGCAGTGTGAAGTTTTGAGTGAGGGTTGAGATCTGGTTTTTGTTTTGCAGCGTACGAGCATCCAGGATGGGGACAAGGGAAGGGCCGAGAAGATGGAATTGGAAGAGATGCACGTTCTCCACTTGCTTTTGAACAGCTACTTTCCACTTTGACTTGAATGGACACTCAGGACATTTGAAGGGCTTGTCATTCGAGTGGATTTTCATGTGCTCTTTCAGATGATTCATACGTTTTGTTGAGTAAGGACAGCGGGTGCATTGGTGCTTGTTTTGTTTTTGTCCAGTTGTACTGCCGATCGTGGTTGTAATTGTGGCTTTGTTTGTGTTTTGCGTCTCCATACTTTTGAAATGGAGACCTGAGACCTTTTCCTGAGGGAAAAATGTAACAGAATTTAGAATTAAACTAAGTAAAAAATTAAACGATTTTAGCCAAATTCTAAGTTGTATTGACTGAGGAATTAAAGCAACGTATTCTTACCGTGTCAGCATAACAACTAAATTCTATGACGATTTTGTACTCTGGTTTTGTATTTTATACTTTTTTTACAATTTTGAGTGAGCTTGGAATATTTATTTGTCTCCTTCAGAGGAACGTTTCTGGTTTAAATTTGGTTTTGAAATGGAATAAAATGTAAAACACAAGCAAATATTTCAACACGGCATAAATATCTGTATTTTCTGTGCAGTTTCTAAATTGAAGTGGAGTAAAAAATGTTGTTTACCTGAAGAAAGGTTTGTCTTGCCTTCAGCTTATTTGAAATGTAAGAATTACTCGAGGCTCGAGGGTACAATATATTTTGAACCTTTTACAAAAGAGAAATAAGAAAGGGGCGAAGGGAAATTTCTTGAACTGGAATTTTGTTTGTAGCTTAGGGATCTTTGTGAGAACTTCATTGACCAAATAAGAATATTTTGAACTACGGAGAAGCTACAATAAAAAGTTAAGTACATGAACGCTTCTGCACTTTGTGTTTTAGTCAAAGTATTTTGCTGTAAAATTTACTGTTGACTTTACAAACTTCTGTACCTTTAACTCTTACGGCTGAATTCAAAAGTCAGGCAAATAGTAAATGGAATAGCCAATAATCTTTTTATGGAAGACAATGGCTAGAAATTAAAAGGGGAAAATCAGCAAACTGCGATTATAAACAATGAGACACATTGAAGCAAAAATGGATCAGGTTGGAATGGATTTCAAAGTTGTGTGCTCTACAAGAAAATTACCAAATATGATATATCTTTTACAACTTGCCCTCCAAAATTTCAGAAAAATCTTCAATCGGCGTCAAAGTTGTACAGAAAGCACACCATTTCTTGAAAGCTCGTTTTTGTATCTTCAACGCCGCTTAATATTTTGATTGGCCCAAAACAACGTACAAGTGGGGAGTTTCGTGATGGACAAGATATTTTTAGTTACATAAACCCATAGCAACAGATTTCGTTGTAAACAAATAATGTCTGGATTTTTCTTTGATTTTAAAAAAGGTTTGTAACCGTTTCTGAGTCAAATATTTGGTTGTGCATTATGTTACCGCTACTAGTTCCAAAAATAACTAATTAGCATCGACGTTTAAAATTGACAGAAATAAAGAAGAAAACGGAATTCCACTCTTGCGACAACGTTAAAATAGTGTTACAAATTAATTTTATTTCATTCGATCAAGGCATTTTCGACCTTTTTGTATCCTTTACAAAACATTCGCTTAGATTCACAAATTCATTAGTTGTTCAATTGATCATTTCTTCTCCACTGTTCATTTGCAAACAACTGAAGAGATTTTGAAATTCAAATTTTTAATGGTGTGATAAACTAAAGACATTTTTGTACACTGGGAAAGTGGAAACTTTTATGCATATACATATATGCAAATGACTTGCACCCCGTTTTCAGCTTTTTAGGTCAAACGAGCACAACGTCTAATGAGATGGAAAACGAAGATGGGAATGAACATCAGTTTTGAACCAAACTCATGAAGAACTCAGACGAATGAGATATGAGATGTCTCCCTAGCAACTACATTTTGTCTCATTGAAGATGCCATAATACTAACGAATGAAGTTCTATGGCTACAAAAACTAATCCAAGAGAGTAAAAAAACAAAATTAAACTATTAAAGATTTAAAACATGTCCGACATTTGGATTTAACAAACGTGGATTTTGATTCAAATTCAATGTTTTTAACCAAATATTTCATTTGTCGTCTGCTAGAACTACTAACGAATTTTAAAATGGCGGCTGCCGAACCGCACAAGATCCAATAACACAAATTGGAACGAAATCAAACGGGAATAGTAATGGCTGCCTACCGGCAGCCTGCGGGTTTCTTTCATAATTTCATAGAAACAATGACAATGTACAAAGTTTGTACATGGACAGAAAATTCTGCAACATCGAAAGTGTTTGAGGTACCTGCACACTGTAAAAACACAACGAATTAAGCAAATATCAGCGCTTGACCTGAACATGTCTGACTCTGTCAAAAGTTTTATGATCATTTATTTTGTGAACCGTTTTTGAAATTTGTAATGTCGAAAGCTTTTGTCCAAGCAAACTATAAAATGTAGTAAGTATTATCGTTGCAAGCATTTAAAACGGCGTTGAATTCAAACAAACACAACAACAACAAAATTGAAAGATGGAAAGGCATTTGGGCTCTCACTTCCTTTCATTCCTTATGTACTTTGCAAAGGGCTGAATTACATCAACAAAATGTTTTCACACGATCAGTTGTCATTCAGCGGCAAACGATGGAATAGATTTCAACAGACTTTCAACTCATAGTGTGAAGAAAATCAAAATAGATTTTCATAGAAGACCAAAATAAAGTGAAAGAAGTTTGTTGAATAATGAACAATTTGGACGCCGTTTTGGATTTTTGAGGTCTTACGAGCATCTCTTTTATGAAGTTCGAGGTTCGAGATGATCCCTTAATTGAACATCAGTCTAAGCCAGCGTGAAGAAATCGATTGACAAAATATTTTAGAACAAAACATTCTGTAACTACAAAAACTAAAGGACTGTAAAACGGAAAATCCAAGTTTCAAAACATTTCAAATGTGTCTAAACATCGGATTCAACTAACGAGAATTTGGATTCAAGCTCAGTTCTTTAATCAAAAATGGTTCCTAAATTTGTCTTTTAGAAAAGTGAGTAGTACGCATTAAAACGATGGCTCTCGAACAACGCACAATTGAATCCAGTTAGTTCACAGGAATGGAAGCAAACGAAACCACAGTCACAATGATTTTCCATATTTAAATTCTAAATACGGTATTCATGTTGTTTGAATTGAACGCCGTTTTAAATTTTTACAACGATAATAGTCAGAGTTTGTAGGGCAGCTAGTCTCGTGACAATTATATACAGAGTAGGTATAAAACTTTTGAAGCAGTGCGTCAACATCAGTCAGTTTTGTTCTACGTTTCGTACGCATTCAAAATTTACAGCTTTAAACTTTGCAAGTCTTTCAACTTGTCCACTTCTCAGAACTCCGTTTCTCTTTTCTCTTTGTTCTATTCCTAAGCTGACAACCTCTTTTTGTTTTTGTTGATATTTATGATTTGAGGCTAAATACTTTTATTCTACATGAATCACAACAGTCAAATCGTTGGCCTCAGCAAATGCCAACATTTCTGAAAATGCTTATGCTGTTTGGCGATCCACTTTAAAACCCAGAAAAATTAAATCAATGCAAAATAAAAAGGTGGACTTTTGACAAGACACTTGTTTTCTACAGAAGTTTTGTCAGTCGTACATGAATATTTCTCGCAATGATAGGAGCTGGTATTAACCAGGGGTGGCATAAATGGCATAAATGCCATTTATGCCGTCATGAC
>JAQGBH010007969.1:0-10306 GCA_034698265.1 Sminthurinus aureus | reverse complement strand
GGGAAAAAGAGAAGAAAAAATAACAATCACAAGAACTGTTGGTCGTAGAACCAATTAAAACACATTTTTGGAGCAACGTAAGAAGGGGGGTCCACGTCTCTTGCTCCGGGCAACAGCTGTACAGCTGGCAGACGCCTTCTTAAAATTAAGCCTTTTAAACAGAATACACATATGTCTGTGGCTAACTTCATTTTGAAGCAAAATCTCAGATTGTCTCAGGTTACTGCAGGGGTAAAAAATCAGCCAAAAACTTGGTTCTGTACTCTTTTATATCATTTTTATACAAAAATGGTGGTTTTCTGTCGAAATCTCACTTTGCCTCAGATGACCCCAAAGGGTCAAGGGGTCTAAAAATGGATTTAAACGCGTGTATACATGCTTACATGTTTTTGAACCATTTGGTATCATTTTTATACGAAAAATAACCATTTCATGTCAAAATCTCACATTGCCCCGGTTGACCCCGACAGGTCACGAGGTCAAAAATGAGCTAAAAACATGTTTTACAGAATTGTGTATCATTATTGTACGAATAATAGTCAAGTTCCAAAAAAATCTCACTGTACGGGTCAAGTGTCTTCAAACATGTTTTGATATTCTCAACAGTTCAGTACAAAAATAGTGGTTTTCAATAAAAAATCTCAGGTTGCCCCAGGTGACCCGTGGGGGTCAAGGGGTCAAAAGTTAACTTAAAACATGTTTTCGTACCATGTAATATTATTTTTATACAAAAAATAACCATTTTGTGTCAAAATCTCACATTGCCCCAGGTGACCTCGAGAGGTCAAGGGGTCTAAAAATGGATTTTAACGTGTGCATATATGCGTACATGTTTTTGTACCATGTAATATTATTTTTATACAAAAAATAACCATTTTTTATGAAAATCTCACATTGCCCCGGTGACCCCGAGAGGTCACGAGGTCAAAAATGAGCTAAAAACATGTTTTATACCATCCTGGATGATTTTAATATGCCACATATTCGATTTGCAGCTTCATACGGGTGTTTGGAAACGGGGGGCGGCGTGATTTAAAAGTGATGTGGTTTTAGCATAGACCAAAATCAACTTTTTAACGGCTGGATGAAAAAGTCTGAAAACTTGCACAAATTGACCTTGGGTCACTAGGAGACTATCCTGAAAGTTTGGAGTCTTAACTCGAAAATTTTTCCGTAAAAAAATGTGTTTGAAGTTGAAAATCTTCCCATGTCTCTAATAGTTAAGAATTTTCGTTTTTATTTTTTTTCTCGAAAATAAAACGGAAATTTTTCAAAGTGCTCCATATTAACCCCCCCCTAAAATGACCCGTAGAATTTTATGGTAATTTTTATTTTGCTCTACGGGGCATTTGCAATACTTACTGATACGTGCCTCTTTAACACTTTCTCACTCTAAAAACTTAAAAGCAAGAAAACCAAGTGAGAACAAATGTATTGCTCAAATAAATCCGGAGGCAAAATCTAAATTTCAAAATCTCTGAATCCTGTATTTCATGGTATGCACCTTTTCTCACCAGTCTACCAGAATTCAGATAAATACATGTACTCTCATTCCTAACATTTATTTATAAAATAAATAAATACATACCTTGATTTTTACACCAAACTGACGTCGTAGTCAGAAGATAGTCTAGGAATACGAATAAAAAAATAACCTTGATGAGATTTAATCAGGGAAACATGAATTGATGGATTACGAGGGTTGGATGTGCTGGTAGTTACTTTTGTGTTGTGATAGAAAAGGAAGAACTGCTATAAAATAAAAAAGCATCGCTTCTACCTTAATTCATTTACATGAAAAAAGTAGGTTCGTCTAGGAATCATGATAGATGTAAACGAAAGCACATAAATGGAGCAACTCTTAGAATATAGAAATTAAATTTAGCCTTACTTTACATAAATAGATACATTTTGATCCTTCATAAAAGTAAAGTACCACCAGTGCATTACAATGGCCAACATAAGTGAATGGTTATTGCATAATTGGAGATAGCACACGGATTAATAAAAGTGTATCTTTGACGTATCAATATATTCTTTATGAACATTTTATATAGACTGTGTATTGTGTAGTTATACTTGTACATTAATTGAGGTTACATTTTACATCATCACGCAACATTGATATCCATGAACTATAGAATATAAAATCTAAATGTAAAGCAAAAATAATATCTTCTAGCATGATATATTATGATCTACAATAGTATATACATAATTTAAAACTTTCCAATTGTTTTTTTTTTGTTTTGAACAAAGTTTTGAAAAAAAAAAATTGGTTGTAATTTGTAATAAAGAAACTATGAACTGTGCCATGTGCGACACACAGGTTTTGTCGGTTTATGAAAGAAAAAACTATCAATTGTGGATAAAATATACGGAAAATAATCATCGTAATCGGCGGTATACCTTAATAATAATCTACATTCTGTTTGTTGGTTGAGTAACAAAGGTTCTAATTTGCGTGGGCTACTGACGTAACGTGCGGCCTGGATCTGCTTTCTGTTTTCAACAAGAAAGACTTTAGAAAGGAATGTCAAGTTTAACATGTAAGAATGAACAGTCTACAAGCAACTTGAGAACAGGAGAAAGTAAGTGTAAAGTTTAATATCAGATACATTGTACATATACAAGACAGAATCACAGATATAATACAAATGACCGTTTAGTGATATGAAAAATTTATTTATTTATTTTCATACTTTGCTGTTTCCTACATGTTTATATTTTCAGCATTCTGAAGCAGCATCACATATACGCAGTTAGTAGTTACGGTATTGTGTATGCTGGTTTGTAGTTTGTATTTGGAAGCAAAAAGCATGTGGTTCGTGTGAACTGCTCAATATGCAACGTGTAAGCTTGTATTCGGTATATGTTCGCTAGATTCATGTGTGGGAAATGGGAAGAATTTAATGGAGCACATAAATTGTTTACTTTACTTTTCACTTCTTGCCTACTTCTGTCCATATACTTTCTCTTTAAATTTTGTTATGTTGATATAAAGTAAAGTAATACTTTCTGGAGACCGGAGACTGGATGGAAGATGAAACCAGCGAATTTCAAGCAAGATATAATTGTTTGAGATTTTATATTATTTATTTCAATTTTCTACAGTATTGAGTATTGGGGTTTTAATGAATGCAGCATAATCCAATATGTGATGTAGTATAATATATTTTAGCATAATAATTATACCAACGATGAAAGATCAATCTGTAATTATTAAAACTGCAAAGTCAAAATCTGCTATCATCAATGTAACTATGTAACGAAATAATATGTACTCCGTCTCCATGAACTCATTTGAATAATTTGGTTAATTTTTACAAATATTTTTAGGCAAACATTCTTTTCCGTCGCTGACTTTAGAATTTGGAAGGATTAATACATAATAAAGCATGAAACATGACGAACGATGAATTAATATTGTAAATATATACAAAATTTATACACATGACTTCTTATTTTTGAACATGAAGGCTTTTGTTACGATTTTCGGTAGACTTTAGTTATATGATACAAATGTTTACGTGGCATGTTGTATACTTGTAGTTGTAATAAAAATCACATTCTCGTCTTTATTTTTCATATTGCAACTGTGCATCAGTATGATTTTAATAATATAGTAGCAGTAGTAATCATAACCACGTACTGTTTTCTTTCTTTTCTTTTTCTATACATGATATTCTATGTTTTGTCTTGTGCCATACAAACAGCAATAAATTATTCACAATAGATACTATAAAACATCCGACTAGTATAGATTGTACATTTTACAATTTCATCATGTTATCTTGTATTACATACATAATAATACCTTTTGTAGGCATGTCTGTCATGCATATTACATATCATTATTTGGAAAAATAATTAATTTGATAACTCAAGATTCCCTATAGACAAGAAAGTTTCTTAAGAAATTAAAAGTAAAATTAATCACTAACCATAATCCAAAAATAACTCAAAATTCATTCGAATTCCATTCATTTTAATCCCAGAGTCTATTAATTAGTGCTTACGGAGAAAGTTTGCATACTTAGAAGAAAAATATTACAAAAATGAGCCTATACTTTGAGAAAAATATATTTTGAAATTCTTTTGTCTATTTATGTTTTTGGATTGATATATCCGCCTGCTTTGAATCAACATAAACTTAACCTTTAATTTTTTAATTTGAACACAGCAATTTAAAGCATGGTTATAAAAAGGTATAGAGTACAGTAACAGAAAAAAAATTTATCTGGAAACTGTAAAAATTAGCTACATAATACAATGGTATAATAATTTTCTTTTGACGTTTGATCATTTTACTTTCTGTTGACATTTTTCATTTTCTATTGAACTGAAAATCCCCTTACCCCAACCCCATATTCGTCCACATCCAACTTGGATTGTATTTGTTAAAATTTCTCAAACGTTTTTCATGCTCAACTTGTGGCTCGATGAAAGTTTGCATTTTTGTAAGAATTCGAGAAGCTCTAGCACCCTCATTGTTGTTGCTGTTGGAAGAGAGGAATGAAGGAGAGGGATTTCTGAAAAATCGACTCGCAGGTGGTGGCCAAGTAAGAGTCTTTGAACTATCCGATTCTGTAAAATAGAAAAAATCAGAGATCAAAACGTGAAGTGCTATATGCATAAATAATAAATTTTCATTTCAAATTCAATATTGAGAAAGAAAGTGAGCATGAAATATGCTACTTTTCATCAGAATTTCTCATGCCATACGCCATATTGGAGTGTGTACAATGTACAATATCCGTTTATAATATGCCCACACACATGCTCATTCGTGTATTCTTTGTATGACATACATATAGAAATGATGCGTATGGTTTGTGATAGTATTTTGTATTTTATATGCACAACTACACAAACGGTGACGGTAATAATGAATAAAAGGCGGAAATTGCATTTTTCTCAAATTCAAGGAAATGTGAATGTTGAACTTTTGGTGTTCTATTTTCATCATGCCCTCTTTTTTTACCTGAAGATGACTCAGCGGTTGCAGAAGAGGATGGGAAGCCAGACGATGCATCCGAATTGCTCTCTAGTAAAAGAGCGTTGCTTCCGAAATGGTAATTATTGTCACTTGGGGACTGGCGGAGTTTTGACTGGGAAAACTCGGATTGTGCATCTGCCATGGAATTTATACCCAGCATTCGTCTTCGTTCCAGTGGACCAACTTGTTGTTGTTTTTGTTGTTGTTGCTTTTGTTCCTGTTCTTGTTGAATAGCCAGCACGTTTTCTTGTAGGTGTTCAAAAAACTTTCCCATATTCGATAATGCACCTACGATACAATATACAATAAACAATGTGTCACACAAAATGAAGAATGGAATATCATACACATATTATATTGATTATTGATGTACATAAAGCATTTTCAAAGAAATTACATAATAATATTATAATTTAAAGTTAGTTTTACTCACGTGCACTTATGAATGGAGTGAAGGTTGGTTCCTCAATCTCTAGATCTTCCTCCTCCTCCTTAAAGTTGTCATCAGCATTAGATTTCCATTCACCATTATCATCACCACCCCTTTCATCATTTTCCGTGTCCTCCTTGTCACCATGTGCCTGAGCAGATCTGTATGATTCAAAAAAGGGTTGATCCACTTCATCACCAGCATAATAGAACGACGGAGAGGAATGTTCGTGGAATTGGGAGAAGCGATTGGGTTGTCTAAATCTCATTTGGTAGACAGGAGACTTGAGAAAATTCACACTGGGCGAATCCAAATCATTCGAATTTGATTTATCAGAATCGTCAAAGACATTGTTATTGTTGTTCATATTATTGATGAGATGGCTTGAAGGGTGGGGTCCACGAGAAACTCTATTATTTATATATAAAGCTGGAGGTGGCTTCAAATTACGATTCACGTCACCTAAAAACGCAAGAAAATGAATACAAAAATGATGTGTGATACATGAAAGTTGAAGAAAAATAAAGATTTGAGTACATTTTGTACATGATAACTTTTAAACGTTGTTTTCTCCAGATTTTCAGTGCTTCCTCTATCTGTCTGCAATCATATTTCAAGCTTTTGCGTAAAATTGAGCAATGCCTAGGAACAAGACTTTGGATTTTTCATCAACACTTTTGATCCCCTAATTTTGTCTATTATCAATTATCAACTAAACATATGCAACAGTGGTAATAAGTATTAAACTGTTCAAACAACTAATAAAAAAAGTAGCAACACCGATGTAGTACAACTAAAATAATAGATGTATCAAATTTTGAACTAAAAATAAATATTTTTTCTTTTTTTTTTTGAGTTTTGGCCTTTGGATTTATTGATTTATTTTAAACAATAGCTGACATTTTTACAAATTACAAATCCCACATGTTCATATTCATATTCTATTCTACATTCTACAGTAACCCTTTTTTATCCAAATGAAACGAGAGGGAACTAAAATTACATAGAAATTACATGGAAATATTAGGACCATACCAGTATGATGAGTTTGTGCATTGTGCTTTTGCTTTTAACTTTTATTGTACATTTTTTGTGATGTTTTCCATAGCAACCGTCACAATAAAAGTTAAAAGCAAAAGCACAATGCAAGTACAATGCATACTGGTATGGTCCTATTATGTTTAATTAAAATGTTAAGAACTTACGAGACGTCGGTTGGGATTTACAATGAAGCACTTCACTGCTGAATAGTATAATGAAGAGATGGAAGAATAGAAAGTTTCTCCGCATCACCAGACTCCTCCATAAAAACATGATTACAATACTTGTCTTCAACTATTTCACTAGGTTTTTTATTTGGAACGAGCACCAAATTTACATATAAATAATAAATATATTATATTATCTTTCAATTTTTACACAGTAATGTTTACAATGGCAGCGTAAAAAAGGGTTGTCAGTTGTCTTGTTTTATTCTAACCAGAAGTTTCAACGTCACGCACTCGATTATCCGTTTAAAATTTTAATACGCAGATACTCTTCATTTCAAACTCAAACTACTCATAATTCATGTCAACAGTAAGCACAGTAATACTGAACGTTGGACTGGACTGAGATATTTATATTTTCCGTTTTTTTTTTCACAAATTTTTCCACTCTATTGTCTATAGCGTCTAGCGTACTTTTGATGCCAAAATGCCAATGATCAACTCTTTCAGTGTATCAACATTGAGAAGAAATGAGGGGAAAGCGAGAGCGTTTTGAGTTTTGAAAGTGTAAGAAGGAACTGTGATATGTGACTATCTGACTGATGATTTACTTAGGGCTATGCTGAGCTTTAGCTTCAACTTTCTCTAGCTTCTAGCTTTTCCCCCAGTCACCAGTGCAGCGTTTAGCCTGTGTGTATTGTGTATTGGTATTATATTGTACCGTGCTGTACTGTACTGGTGTTTTAGGATAACGGGTGGTGAAAGTTGGCGTGTATAGTGTATACTGTATACTAGTAGTATGATCCTTCAATCTCTCTCCATTGTGAATTGTGAATAGTGCTTCGTTTGTCGACGTCAGTTCAACTGTTTTATTTCTGTAGTCTGTAAGTAACCAGCATCAGAATATTCTGGGAACATTCATGGATACCATGTGTGTGTGTGTGCATGACTTTGTTTATGCATGTACGTAGTATGTTACAGTATGTAGTATGCATGCATTTGCATGTACAATGTACATTGTACATCTGTGTTTGGAGTTTGGATGGAGCAGCTCTTTCCAGCGACTTTGTTGTTCATTGCTTGAACATTATCCATAACAAGGACGGACTTTGTTTCTTGGTTTCTTGCGTACAACAGATATGTTCCCTTATATCTTGTCGTAATTTGAGCAGTGAGAGTGAATGAGGTTTGTTGATATGTTGACTTTTTGCTTTTTACATGTCAAGTCATAGCGCAACTACAGCCTTCAATCCACAGTGCACACTACACAGAATACATATGTACAATGTACATTGTACATTCCGATTCATACAGATTCTATCCCTAAATGAAGTCACTCTCCGTTTTCTCTCCCACGCATCATCATGTTGGAAACTGTAAACTGTAATGAATATTATTAATATGTACGTACAACTTACATCCTACCCCTACACTGTACACATACAGATACGGCATTAGTTGATGTTTACTGGAGAGAAGGAAGGGAAATTTGATGCTACAATCTCCAATCTTGCCTATTCATTCACTTTCCTTTTCATTTTTCCACTTTCCTTTGGTCCTTGTCTTATTATCTTTTCACTTCCTTCCTCCTCTTTTCCTTTGTGTAAAAGATATAATGTATAACGTCCAAAATCCAAAATGATTTCTATATTCAAGATTCAAAATTCAAGACGTCCAACTAATCCATCGTTTTTACGATTTCACGCATTCTTGTTTCCCATCCAATAATATCATTATGTATATCCAATTCAAAGCACAATTTTGTACAAGTAAGAATTTTTAAAGTCGCGCAGTGTTTCATTTACTTCCTTTGAATTTTCCATGTAATCTTTCTTTTGCACAAATCGTTGGGTATTGGGTATTGAGTATTGTGTATCAAAAATCAAAAACCTTCAATATAGAAACAATGTGTCGAGTGTCGAGTCCCAATATGGAAACTACAGCATATGTTGTATATGGTATGTGGTTAACTTGACTCAAAAAGTAAGGATGAGCCAGGGCACAGTAACGATGTTTTGATATTCCTGACATTTTAATGTATTCTTGAAATCTTCAACGGAAAAACATGTTTCTGACAACACAGAAATCCAAGTGTAATACATAGAACTAAATGTGCGTCATTTGGAATTTGTTATATCTTGCAATTTTGTGTCTTCAATTTTACATGCTAAATTTCACATTCTACATAATCTTTTGTATAAGTTTTGGAAGAGCAGAAAAGAATGACGATAAGAGATAAGAGTGACGGCGAAATGAAAGGAGAAATGGAAAAAGTAGGTGTAAAAAAATGATTTGGTTCAAGTCAATCATAGACAATGATATTACATAATATATAATATGCGACACTGTAGAATGTAGAATATGTACAATGTATATCCCTTTGGTTTTTCTATACAACCGGAAGAGGTGGGAGCTTGATAAACAAAAGTATTGTAAAGAGACCGAAGGGACGCAGCATAAAAAGAATTTTCAATTAAATGAATTTTAAATGTGTAGCTAGCAGCTAGCATCTAGTATCTAGCACCAAGAGAATACATACATCTTCAAAATTGGAACAAAGGGAAGCTGGGAGAAAGCTATCTGAATTCCTCGTATTCCCTTTTATCCTAAATATTTTCTTGTATAAGGAATAAGGACAGTAGACAGTACCTATATCATTCACATTTGTGCATACAAAAAGTCCTACGTTTCCATGTTTTACCTATTTTCTTTCTTTTGCTTGCATGATACATTATGTAATGATTAATGATAATGTAAATTATACAGAACTAAAAGCATGCATTTTATAAGGAGAAACAAAAGGAAATGGAGGAGGAATAAGAATACGAAGAAGAAAAAGAAGAGGATCCTCATGCTTTCAAAAAATAGCCAGAGACGGAGAAGAAATGAAATGAAGCAAGACCAAAGGTGTATTCAGCCATGAGAATGTAACATTTTGTATATTTCTTTGTTCAGGAGTTTACAGCTGTACACAGTATACAAAGAATGGGAAAATCATAATACCATGTAACAATAATCGCTTATGTTTGACTGACGACTGACTACATGACAAGTCAATCGTGAGTAAAAACTATAAGAACCACATTGTGTCGATGCAGAAACCTTGAATATTTGTACACGGGCGATGAGAAGAGTAGTGTAAAGTGTAATGTGTTGGAGATTTTGTGTAGTGCAGAAATTCTTCTCATAGTTTTACATTGGTTTTATTTTTCTGCTCCCCACTCCCAATTCAATTCATGATGTGAGATGTGTATATCTTTTGGGCCGTATTAGTGCATCGTATATACTTTTTTTTGTGCATTTTTTGTCACCTCTGTGTTTCGTATTATTATATAAACTATGAACATTATTGTGTAATATATGTACATATGGATGTGCATAATCTACAAGTAAAATAAATGTGGTGCGGTGTGGCACTTGACGTGTAAATAAAATAGAGTCACAAAGTGATTCTCCTCCAATAAAAAAACCCTCATGTACACCATTTTTTTTGTTATAAGGAAAAACGTTTTCAAAATTTTCCAATTCCGTGTAACAATTATTGTACATTACAAGTGAAAACCCGTGTGGCCGCAGGCCACAGAAAAGTTCAGTTTTGGTTTAACTTTAGAACAAAAACCCAATTTTTCAAAGGTCAACGGTTTGACTTGACGATTTGGAGCCCTTACA
>JAQGBH010007968.1:0-10308 GCA_034698265.1 Sminthurinus aureus | reverse complement strand
AATATAAACTGTACTATGTGTACTAGCTGCACCCCAACCACACACACGCTTATAACTTATTTTGTTTTCCACTTTATCAGACAATGCCAATTTTCCCTCTGTTGTATATTTTACAAATTCTACGAAATCCTCTCCAATTCTACTTGGTCAAGAAACTTACTTTGGACTAAGCAATAGCATTTACTCAAATCCATTTCAAAAAGTAGTCAATGGATGTAAAGAATTTCAAACTATTCTTGAAAAACGTGGTGCTGCAATTGGAACTAACAGTGAAGGAAGAATGGACAATTTAATTGAGGATTTGCTTCATTTTCTTCGAAATGATGCCGTGTATGTCATAATTTCCTATTATTCAATTTTCTTCAGAGATTACAATTTACAATTCGATGTAGACAAATGTTCAACACATATGACTCATATTCGAGCAGTATTATGTACAATGCACAAAGTACTCTGTACATATGTCCATAACTTACATAATCCATAACTTACAGCTAAAATTTGCATACTAATCTAATTTGATTTCTATAAATATTCTACAATAAAGGAACCTTCCGGATGCTCAAATGGAAAAACAAGCAAAAGAAAAAAATATAAAACTTGTGCCTTCTTTAAGCTCAACTTATGTCTATATTCCTCGGGCTATGTATGGTACAAGGTGTGTCAATAGTCAAATACATATTTTTTTTTCAAAAAAAGTTGCAGTAACTAAGCAATAATTAATTAGTCATTATTGTAAAAACTCAATGAAAAGTGTAACAATAATAACACTTTTCAATCATTATTTTACCTATATACAGAACTCACACAATGCTATTTTTGGATGGGAAAAATCAAGTCGAATTTTACGAATGGTCTATGAATGAAACTATCGACCCTGAGAGTCCCACTTGGCATAAATCCAGTTACAAATTTCAACTATTTTCTCGAGGCTGACTTCTGACTTGTTTGTGATATCAAAACTAGATAATTTTATTTACTTTACTTTTTATCCAATTTTGAATTAAACTAACAGTTTTGTGTACCAGTGAATAAATCAACCTATACTTTCGTGATTTTACGAAACATTACGTAATTGATTACGTTTAATTCTGATTTTACTATTTAAGCAGTAGATGTGTATCAGTGTTAGTAGAAATTTTGGGAAAATGAAACGAGAATGAAGAAAAAAGTAAATTACTTGAATAATAAAAGCGACATCGGCACTATTTGCACCTGGATCAGAATTCTCAGACTGATCTGATTCATCGGGAGATGATTGTAGAACTTCTTGTACACCTTGAATGAGTAATCTTTTCTTTTTCGGTTTTTTAATTTTGACACCACTTGAACTAGTCCCAGTAACATCACTGGATTCACCTGATTGATTAGAAGTAGTGAATTTGGCAGAGGATAAAGTTAAAGAATGACTAGAGGATATGTTATCATCAGCACTTTCATCTGTGATTTCAATGGACGGTGTCTTTGCTCTCATAGGGCGAATGGGTGAAGGTGACACACTATTTTCACGAGATTTATTATAACTATTTATTACATTATTATCACTGAGGGTAAAACTATTAGATTTTGTTAAACGAACTGTCACTGTTTCATTTGAATACGAATTATTAATATTGTTGCTAGAATTATTAGTTGGAGAAGATGAGAATTTTCTTCGGCCGGGTGGAGTAGGCATTGGTGCAGTCTGATTGGAATCACTAGGTGAAGTTGAGGACGATGATGATGAGGATGATGAACTAGTTTTAGTTGAATGTGGAATATTTGTTGATGTACCGGTACTGGAACTGGTACTGTTTTTTCTATTGCTCTCCTGACCACTGCCACCATTCGATTCTAGAACATGTGACAAGTCAGTAGTCCGTCTTCTAACTGGTGTTTTAGAATCTAACAAATGTCAAAAAAAAAACCACACGCAAAAGAAAAACAACTACTAGTTAATCAATATTATGACTACTCTATAAAAACTATGTTTTAAATTATTCTAGGCAAAAATGATATCCTTTATTATTTTTTTCACACAAACTATGTATTTATCTGTAAAATAAAACAAAGAGATCTTATTACTTATTATTTATGGTGAATTGATGACATGTCTACAGTGTCGACTTTTGACTTTTGACATGTACAGTTGTTAAAAAAATAACTACTGTAAATTGTAGTACAACTCTCTTGAATTATAAAAAAAAAGACAAACGTTTCTAGATATATCTATCCATTATATGTACTTATTGTACTATTTAAACAAATATTACCAGTAAATCTGAGCCACTTACTGTTTTACTATAAAAGAAAGCTGTCATTTTTCATTAATAGATTTCTAATTTCTAATCATCAAAGTGAAAAAAAAATATCTGTGAAAAGTAAAGAAATGTTTAGTGCTTCAAAAGTTGAAGAATGAAAAAACTGCTGACCAGGAGTTGCAAGAAGGTTATCAGTGGTTGCTGCAGCTTTTCTTTCCTGTGATGTATCCCGCAACCTATTCAGTCTAATTAATCCCAAGCATACAAAAATTCATCACAATATAGCATGTATTGGTCTGAATTAAACGAGCAAATATGAATTCATTTCAAACTGTTACTGGTCACTATATATACGTTACATATACATATCTACCTGATCTGGGCCTCTGCTGAAATGGATGAATAAGGTGTTGAGTAATCCTTATCCAAAGTTTCGTTATTATTGGAAAAATTGGAAGTACTGGAGGGTCTAGATCGGCTTCGAAAGTCTGAATCCTCTTCCTTCTTTTGTGCATGGTCCTTGTATTCTCTACGACGGCCAAAATATTTTCTTTGAAATTTCGATAACATTGTTCACTTACTTTGATTTTACCCGTAGACACACCAACTCAAAACTCATTACACACGAAAAAGGAATGAACTACCCTAGTTAATTTTCTACACAGTAATTATTGTAAAAACGCTATATAATTCATCTTTGTACTTTGTATACTGCGAACTATGTACAGTACAATGTAAATACAGAAAAGAAAATTGAAGTAACTAAATATAGACTATGAGGAAGTAGGAAGCAATCTTTATGCGTAATTTTTTCATACTCTAACATTAAACAAAAGATGAAAAGCCTTTTTGACTTTTGTTTAGATTATCTCTAACCTCTAGTTTTAGAACCTGTTTTAAAAAAGCAAGAACTGCGCGCAGGTTAGCGAAATATGTATGTGTGTACTCTAGCACGGATTAAAAAAACTCTGTACTTTGTACACATTACACATGCACATTGGAAAGGCTGATGCTACAGAACATCTATCTAGAATACAGAATATTTCCAGTCTTTACTGAGAAATGCTGAGAGTAATAAATCGCTGAATGTGTTGAATGAAATGTTGAAATATCATTATATTTTCATAGAGTTCCCAACAACTTTTTGTTGTTGTACTCTCATTTTGTGGCTGTTTTCTGAATGTTGGCTGATTAATTTCTGATTAACTTTCACTTTACTGCTTTCACAATGACGACAATACATAGCTATATGCATGTGCATTGTAGATTATCAATAAGTCCTGATTAAATGATGCAACATTTTTCTACTTTTTAAACTCTCTGTAAACTCTTTGTTCAAAACAGACAACGACTGAATGAAACCCCATCATTTTAAGACTTTTCATGTACCGGCACGCACGTGTTATTTTTTATGTTGTGTACATATCATAAATCATAATTCATTTAATCGAGAATCGAGAGGGATAAAATACTGACCTGAAACATCGTTTACACCTCGTAGGCCAACGCACCTAAATAAATAAATAGATGGGTATACTTTGTGAGAAACATTGACCAATTGAGGAAAATGTTTTATGACTTTTTGTGTATAAAAATTGCATTCATGTGAAAACTAATATACTTGCAATACTAATTTATGAATTTGGACCTGTGGATGAAAGCCGAGAGGACACAGAGTATCTTTCTCCCTTGGCATTTTTTCGAATAAATGTCTTTCTGTCTCTTAGTTTTTTTCCTTCTCCCTTATTCTTCTTCTTTTTCCTCTTGCTCTTTTTTATTTTAGCAGTTCAAGGGTCCAAATTTGTACAAAACACAAAACCCTTGGAATTACTGATACGAAGAGAAATAAATAAAGAAACCGGGTTTGGTTTGCTACAATCGATCAGTCAATTCGTTTCGATAATAAATATGTATGTATAGTTTATAGACGGATGTGTAAATTAAAGATAGACATGTTGGTAGTTGGTACACTAACACATTTGAATTTAAAGATGCAACAGAAGTTGACAAGTTCCACGCTTATGTACACATACAGTCTCATATGTACACAATACACATGTACAATGTACGCATACACACTTATAGCACCAGTTTTTTTTGCTCAAAAAGAATTTACACCAGATGTACGTTGTCTAATATAAAACTTTCTTTAATGTTTTTCTTTTCCGTCTTCGTTAGCCTTCAGTTTGTAGCTTGGAGAAGAAAATTCTGCCCCACTCTCTCATGTTGTAGGAAATAAGAAGCATACAATATACAATAATATATTATGTATATGTAACCAAGGATCTTCCTCTATCACCATCTACGTAACTGTATTTTCCTTTGTATGTGTCTAATAATTGTAGTTGTGTGATGGCCAGATGAAAACATTTAAAAGCATGTAATACACATACACACGTATAAACACGTAATAATATAATATACATGTATATACACACCTACACTATTTTCTCCATAAAAACAAACGGCAATGAACAATGTGTACAATGTAATATGTTTATATATATATAAATACGATGTACACGACGTTTCTCGTCTTTTTCTTCGTAATGTTTATATTAGCACAAAGCACAAAACAGTCAGGATTATTTTACTACAAAGTTAAAAAGCAGAATTAAGATCAGGAGTAGCAAAGAGTTTTGAGTCTTTTTTCTATTTATTTTTTTGTAACTGGTTTTGCACACAAAAAAAAGTCTATACAAAAAAAACTGATCAAGGCTAAAAAGTACAAAGAATGTTTATAGTTTGCTCGAAATTGAAGTGTTGTGGATAAATTTCATACAATATCTAAAATCTATAGATATTAGATATTCGCAACAAACCTACTATAGATTGTATGATGAGAAAAAGAATAGGACCATTAAAAGTTTGAAGAATCAAAAATAGAGAGAAAGGGAGAAGGAAAGAAAGAGAATGAAGAAAAATGAAGCAAGAAGAAGAATAGAGAGCGAAAAAGGTGCGTGTATGTGTCTAACGTCAGTCTCCTTTTATTACAGATATTTACAGAGGGACAAAACATGGAAAGAAAGAAAGAAAGATAGATAGATAGATAGAAAGGAACATACAACGGGAATAGCAAAGCTCAAAAACTGGTCCACAGCTAAATTTAGCACAACGGCTTCGTCTTCATTTTCTGCTTCTTCTTCTCCTCCTTCTTCTTCTTCCTGTGCATTTCTGCCTTCTCTATAATATGAATATAAAAAGAAGTGGAGTATACTACTACGAATAAACCACACCAACGTGTATAGAGTGTAGAGAGAGTAGAAATTCCCTTGCAATTATACATCATCATCATCAACAGCAGCATCATACGTATTATGCATCTCTCTCTCAATATTTACCCGGTTTAAAGTTCATTGCATATGTATGAATATACATGTATATGTATATGTGAATATTTACTCACACATACTGAAGTAAATTAAAGTAGAACTCTAGAAAAATTTCAGGAATATCACAATCTATACATTTACAAATTATATATATTATACGAGTGAGAAGAAAATGAGATATTATATGAGAACGGACTCAAGGAAAGCGAAAAATATACATGTACCCATACACTACTTACTACTGTATAACTAGTATAACCGAAAATACTATAAATAAATGTTTACACTAACTACTACCTACTATGCCATGTCTTACTACGTTCGGAGTTCGGAGACTATCCTCAATTTAAAAATGCCTTTCATCCTGCTTACAAATAATAATACTTGCATTGTTTATGAAAATCATTCATCTTTGAAAAAACGTTTAATTACATACATATCCCACATACTTGTATAATGTATACTGTACTTTATCTACCAATCATGTAATTGGTAGATTTCAAAATATATTATAGCATCTAGCAGTAAAAAATTGTATATCTACACTCTACACTTTCGTTTTCGTTACCACATTTTATAATTTGATAAAGTATATGTTGTTGGCAAAACTGTTCACGATAATTATTCAGAGATAAATAACACATTAAACTGAGTATGGAATGTTTTAATATTATATAAACACATGATGTAACATCAGTAATGCGTAATGCAGCATGAATCAGCAGAAAATGAGATATTTTTGAACGTATACATAGCTTATAAGTGTATAATGTACACGTAGTAAAAGTTGAGAAGTGCTTTCTCCGTTGCATGGTCAAAAATGAATTACAAAAAAATTATCATGCGTAATCGATTCCTATATATTGACACCGTATACACACTTTTAGCGATGTATATAAATGTATAATATGGAAAATTAAAACATTGTCAATGCAATGCCATGAAATGATTCAAAAACAGTACTTTCTCCATTTTCACTTTTTAGTTGTATTTTGTTTTTGGATTATCGTTTTTTTATTTTAAATTATTGCATGAACGTGTCATAATACAACTGCCTACTTTCTTCCCTTTTGATTTTTAGAGACATGATTTAATTGCCATATTGTTCCAACTTCATAATTCTCACCTTTTTGTATCTTACACACTCAATATGTAATAACAATACCTTTTGTATTTTTATCAGATTATTATTACTTATTTTGTTAATACAGGGAAATTTTAAGCTATTTAATAATGTATACTGAACCCTTTTAAAAAGATTTTTGTTTTTGGTACACACAACATATTTAATCGTACAGTAGACAAGTCTACCATAGCCCCACATTGTCTTTAACGAATATTAAAACTATTCTTCATAATTCATAATAATTATTGTTATACTAACATAATATACACATGAATTCAGCAATTAAAAATGTGTCTAGTCCCCTATATTTACATCATGTATCGAGCATTTTTATGATCATGAATCCATCATTTTTGTAAATAAATAATTTCTAACCATAATAATATTATAATTTACGTTAGTGTAAAAGTTGTATAATAAATTAATACTTTAATAATATTGGATAATATAATATTATAGTAGGTATAAATATATTATTACATAAATTGAACTGATTGAATGAAGTAAGCATCACATTATATATGTATGTACTATTAAATAACAACGTATTAAAATTACTTAATTAATCACTACGGTATGATAACAATACAGTAATAAATATTACAAATAGAGAATTTTATAAATAGCTCGATTGTTTTTTGAGGTAATTTTATTTCCGTGCACACCTTTTTTCCTCACTCATTCTCATACAATGTCATTTTTTTTAAACTAAACAAAAGTAATACTTTGAATCAATATTATAATACTACAACTTTTTTTAATAACTGTATTTTTTCCATAAACACAAAACACACACACACACACACACACATTTCTTAAACATTGTATTATGTATACATACGGAAGATTTCATACCTTCGAATTATAAACAACTATTGTGATGTTATTTTAATCTTAATTAATTGACTTTTTTCCATGAATTTTGCTTCTACGTTAAATCTAACGTATATACTTATGCATATACATGTGTTGGTAGATATATCTCTATTAACCATATTATTATATCATGGAAACTTTAAGATACTGTATGTAGAATATTAGTTTTACTTCATATGTATTATGTGATGTAAACACCTTGCTTATTTTAATACAGTGAAATATTTTTTGCCCATGTCATAACTATTTTTAATAAGAAAAACAAAAACAAAACAAAATAATAACAACATTCGATCAAAATGCGAGCGAGCGATTTATATATATATATATACAATATACAATAACTACTACTACATTACAGTTTACAGTAAAAAACATGCAATAAATCAGTACATATTAACAACAACGTTTGAAGTGTCTTTAGTCTCTACTACTTATTGTATGTACTGATGTTAGCATACGGATAAATATTAAATATATATATAATATATTTACAAAAGAATAAGTATTATTATAAATTAGTGGATCACTAAGATACTTTCTGTTACAAAGTATTTCCATTACTAATTTCCATTAATAGACGTTTCTTGTGGAAGATTCATCAAATGTTTTATCCTATATTGTGTAATATATATGTACATAATTATGTAACATTGGCATTTAATACTTTACTCAAATTACTTCTACTACTACATTAAGTGTAAGTTGTTTAAAGATTAGCACACATTTCCTTTCATTTTCTTGACATTTATCATTTTAAGTAGTACCCTTGTACACATAATAATATCATTCTATGCATCGTACAGTTTTTAACATTTTATCTTAAATATTATAGGTCAATTTTGCATTTTCAGTAATAACTACTAACTATCTTTTTAAATCTACCCCCAAAGGTCTTTTTTGATGAGACAATAACCAGTAGTAGTAACCCAGATTATTGTGATGTTACAGCCGATAGTACAACTTGTGTAATTATTCTTTCTGCTAGTACCGTACGTACTTACATATTTGATTAAAGTTAGCATAACACTGAATACATACACAATAGTAATAATAACGGGAGGGGCGACGATAAAAATTAAAACATGGTAAGGCGACTTTTTTTATAGTTTATCTTTTCAGTGAAAATGGACACGACACCTGTGGTAGATTATTAATTCTTAATTAGTTATGAGCATATCTACCTACAGAGATTAAACACTGTATCGTTAACTAAAATAACAAAAATTATTCTCATTAACTGTTACTACCTTTATTTTTTATGTTGTACCTTTTTATTTAGTAGAAATCCTCTGTAACTGACGAAAAAATAAGCTCTCAAGCTAGACACATTATCTCTCCGATTTTTATACCATGTGTATGTAGTTATTAACAAACTCAGCTTCAAATTTTCTTCTTCTTCTTTTGCTTGAATTTCTACTCATAATGAAATGACTGGAAAATATCAACTTTACTGTTAAAAGTTGTTAGATGGAAGACATTAACAGGGCATCAATAATAAAGCGGGCTACATTAAATACAATCGAAATTTCTTTCTTATGGATGCATCATAAATGGACTGATGACTCTATTTATACAGTATAAACGGTAAAAATTATGTTTGGATTGTGTTATATACAAGAACTTGAAATCTGGCTGCATAATATATTATTATACATAATTTTTATGCTATAATAATAATTGCTACGTTCGTGTTTTAAAAAGAAAATCTATAGCTCTCAAATAATTAGAAAGCAAACTACTGTACAAAGAAAACTTTGTTGTAATAAATAACTGCTATTTTGATTGGTATTTTTTTTAAAGAAATTATTCATCACGTTTTATTTCATAAGGGGATCTATAAAAACTTGAAACTTTGATTCCTGTATTTCATTTTAGTATGTATATAAGGGTATCGAAAATTGAGACTGTAGTTCATAGTGATGTAGATTACAGATATGTTTAAAACTATACCACACTGTTCTAATACTAATGATATGAATAAATAAGGTTCTTATGAAGAAAGGTAGTGGAGGAAAATTCAAAAACGTAATTACAATCCATACCGAAAAGATGGTGAACAATGAACGATTCCATGTATACCCAGGATCTTGTGTTATCTCATTGTACACAAAACTTATTCTTTCACTAATAAAAACTTTCACTGTTCATTGAGAAGGATTCTTTCTTCTCATATTTTGAGTTACATTTTACAAAGTGTCTCTGTGCCAAATCCATTTTCGGCTGGTGTGATCAAATCTATGGGCTCTCCATTGCTGTTGAAGTAACTGGTATCGTTCCTTACTAAGAAATAAAGGTCTTCCTCTCCTATTCAAAGTGAGAATCATAAACAAAGTCGGGATTAAAATGAATTCAAATTTTTAAGATTTAAAAATATGTGCTTTATTTATACTATATTATGTTACAAAATGTATTTTATTCACTTTAAATCTCGATCTTCTTCTCCAAAGGCATCAAGATAGACAGACCCCCATAAACATGCTCGTCGTCCCCTTACTACAACGATTGTTGACAAATTGATGCTCAAAAACATGGCTGTTCCAGCTCCACAATCGATTGAATGTTGTATTGCTTCGCACATTCCATTACTTGGTTGTTTACAGCAAGACTCTCTCATACATACCAAAGCTCCACAAACTAAGCAAACATTTGGATCCTTTGGTACTTGTCCACAATTTATACAAGGCTTACGATGGTAAAATTGAAAAATGACATCATAATTTTGTGGTAATTC
>JAQGBH010007967.1:0-10309 GCA_034698265.1 Sminthurinus aureus | reverse complement strand
CATGATATATATATATATTTATAATGTACATTATATTATGTTATATATATGTTATATACGTTTACTGCTAAAAATTTGTAATAAAAATTAATATGGTTTATTACATTTTCTATAGGTATAAGTGAACATGCATAACTCGTACGTTACAGTGGATGTATTTTCAAAGAAATAAGAATATAATAATATATTATAATAATGCTTACCATAATAATAATATAATTTGTACACTATAGGGTTCATAAACGTGTAATGTGTATAATATATTACTATATATTATATACTTTTGTGTGTGAAAATGATCTTGCAAGAATATTTGTAATTAGTTATAAACTTAAGTACTATAAAAAAAGAAGACTTTAATAATTAATAATAACAAGTTTATTAGGTTAGGTTAGGTAAATTTGATATAATTACTTTTGTTTTTCCTTCTACAAAATCATTAAAATTCTTGAAACTAAAACAATACACTATAATTAACGAGTATACGGGGTAATTATATAATTTCTATATATGTATTATACGTAAATCATAAACATCATTATATAACATGACATACATAGTAATTAATCATCATTTTACCATCGAAAATCGAAATTGAGTGAGAATGGAAGTATTAGTAGTACTTAAGTTGAATAATCCATAAAAGTATTTATACATAATAATATTATTATAAATTATAACAAAAACAGGGCCAAAAACACTAACGATTCAAATAAAAGTTAAGACCATTGGACAAGAATCTAATAAAAGTATTATAATATTCATGCTTAAGATAACTATATGGTGTATTCATCCTAAAGGGTATGTACAAGTACAATACAAGTAATCCCAGAGGATTAATTCTTTCATGTATACTTTGTATTCATTATTTGTGACGAGTTCCAAACATAAAAATTACTATAATATTCTTGTTGAATATAACTACTAATAATTACAACCATTCACGCTAAGAATGTTATTGGCTGTGAAGAACAGTGTGTAAATTAGACGTTTTTATAATGGTTTTCATTTTTGTAACCAAAATTTCTCTGTGGGTGTGGTGTTCATTTTTCTAGACTGTATATTTATATGTTTGGCACTCAAAGAGACCATAAAAGAATTAATTATATTATGTATGTATATATACTTTATAATGAGCCTATACCAATCAATCATGTTTTCATGACGAAGAGCTCAAACGTGACTATTTATTGAGGATCGCGTAATAATCCAAGATTCCCACATTAACACATTAACATTCTTGTACAAATCAAAGGCTCATAGTGTAGAAATATTTGTGTAAGAAATTTCGATTCAATTTTTTAAAGTATATTATAGAGGGTGTAGTATAATCATAATAATAATTTATTAATATTCATACACTAGATACTATATAATAATAGAAACGGTGATATATCCATTCATAATTCATACCACACGTTCAAATTGTAGAATATACTAAAGTAAATAATAATCATAAACAAAAATATAATGTATAGTAATATGTTACTGATAATAAAAATTCACAATATTATTTTAATAATATAATAGAACATAGAAGAGTTTGATTCCTGTGTTTAAAGGTCATATTATAGAGAAGAAAAAACCTGCACTTTGAATTTCTTAATGTATATATATATATATTATTACACTGTAATATATCCGAACAATAATGCCAAATTCTTCACAAAAAACGAGAAATGATTACTAAACAACTATCAGTAGTAATTAGTACATAATATTTCGTACTTCGGCAACAAATTGAAAAGATTACCAAAATACAATAACAGTGTCTGTACAATGTGTTTGTGGTATCATATGTAATAATAGCAGTTGTTTGAATTTTTGAACTATAAAAGATAGAGAATAACAATTCGTAAACTAAAGTAGCAACTATAAAAGTTGGTACACCAATTATTAGACATATAATAATACCTAATGTCATCATCATATTTGATACTTCTACAAATTGCTATCGTACAACATAATACAATTCCTTTCACTGATGAATATGACATTTTATTATACTAAAACTAAAAAAAATCCAAGTTACTACATAGTTACTACCGTATATCATATGGTTCAAATAGTAGATCTGTAATCTATATTATTATATAATAATATAGGTATAAAGAATCTATACTATAGATTCATAAAATATAATCAAATAATAAATAGCACTAGCATTTTTTATCTCAAAATTTTTTTACAATGGGCAAAGAATGAAAGAATAGGGAGAAAGATGTAAGAGAAAGTCAAATAAATTTGCCAACCTTTTAATCTATTGATATATTGACATGTTAACTAGCAAATGTAATGTTGCTTTTTAGGTTTTCTCCAAATTATATAATATATATACTATATGTACGGTCGTAATTTTTTAACAATATAAATGCCAATTTTAAAAGAGTGTAGAAATTTCACTTAAGCACATTAAACTTTCGACAAGAAAAAAGGACATAGTTTTGGTTTTGTACACCTAATATATAATATATTTTATATATATGTATATAGTAAATGCAACCCAAACCCAGTAGGTTTTTAGTTTTTTTTGCATCATCTTTGTATTTTCTTTTCAAAAAGGTTACAACAAATCAAAACAGCTCAATCCAAAAGGTTATACATAAGGAAAGGCCTTTTAAATTAATGCTATGTCTATTATAAATATAATAAGTTCCATCATAATAATCTTTGCATATTATTCTTAATGTATTATAGAACATTACACAGAACTACTATAGAACTCCATCACCTTGTTTTTCTATCACACACTCTGGAAAATATATTCCTGTGTTTTATAAACCGATCGCACAATAAAATGACAACATATATACATCCACATATGTAGTAGATACTTACTTTTACTTTTATCATGTATAGCCTAATGTATGTATTATACATATTATTACATATAGTTTGTAATTTATCATAATAATTCATTACCATAGATGGCCATTTCGTGTCACTATTTAGAAGCTGCGATATAAAATGGTCATCTACGGTACTTCGCATTAGTTTTAGCAACTATTTCTTACATTTCAGAACAATATGTATTGTATCTTTTCTATTCTCATCATATTTTCAATCACCATCAACGTTATTATACATTTTATGTAGCAGCATTCTTTCTTTCTTTTTTTTTTATAGAAAACGAAATGTAACAAACAAATCATATAAATATGAATAGCATATTACACATTACATTATAGATATATATTCATTCATAATTTGTCTCGTATATATTGATAGATATACATTTTAAAAAACTCACTCGCATTTACTTTACTCTCCACAAAAACAACTAAATTTTGTTTAAAAACTGATATCATACTGGTATTGAAAATAAAACGTTATTTTGATGGAGATTTTATACAAGAAGTAGTAGAAGAAGAAAAAAACAAAAAATATTATAGAATTTTGATATTAAAAAAATGCTACAACTATCTCTGTAATAAATACAATTTAAATAAGATTCTCTTAAAATTATTAACATAATAATATATTATATAATATTCATTATTATTGTTATACTGTTGTTAGTTCGTATTTGGCTCACAGTAATAATATTACATTATACTTTTCTACATGGACTTTTTTTATAGTCGTCGTTATAATAATATATATTATATTATTGTTGTTGCAACTTTGTCATGAAGTTGATGACATAAGTATGTAAGTAATGATGATTGATAATATTATAATAATGCATAATATATCATATACACATACAATTCATACATATAATGTATGAATATATATATCATATAATATGCTGAGAATATGTCAGACTAAATAACATATTTGAGTTTTCTTTCTTTCTTTCTTATTTTTATAATACAAAAGCTGAAAGAAAAAAAATAAATTGCGCGTTCAAAATTAGCGATTTAAAATAGCGTAGTTTGTAAAATCTTGAAGAAAATTGCGAAATCATACTAAACGAAGATGATAGTAATAATGTGACTATCATTGTTATTACTACTTCACATCTTTTCTACTTAAATATATATATATATATATATATATATAGTATTATATATTTTCTATATTATATCATTAAAGGAGGCGATGAAGTGGATGTCACAAAGGTTGTTTATATATATTATAATGTTTGTGGGGAAAAGGAGAAGGGAAAATTTTGGGGGAAACAGTGAGCCGATGCTAAAAACTACGCGAGTATATATATTACATTTATACCATTTATAACACAATCTACATTATATGTTGTATGCATTATTATTATTATTAAAAAAAGGGATTAACTTTTTCATAATTATTATTACCTTTTCTATTGTTTTTTCTTCTGTTCGATATTTGTAACTTGAAATTTTTGTTAAAGTTTTAGACATGTATACATATAGTAGATTATAACTGTTTTTCTTCACGGATGGGGGGACTGCGACGAGAGATACAACTACACTACAAACTTGTAATCTTGATCTGGACTCGTTTTCCAGTTATAATTTTTCATCACAGTTCCATGTCACGTGCTTCATCTTCACTGAAGTCCGACATCGAACTTTCTTCATCTGACAGGATCGCATTATTCTGTTCGGAAGATTTTTCTTGCTCTCGTATAGCTTCTTCTGTTGCATACTTTCGAACATATTCTATTAACAGAACAATCAAACAAAATACAAAAATTAAGAATATGTTTATTATATGTTTATTGTGAAGAATTAGGGTACTGGTGTAAATATTCAATGAGCTATTTCTGGATCTTTTACCAGAGAACTTGTAACAAAACTCTAGCTATTTAGGTTTATGGTAAATATCATACTATATTATATTTCTGAGAAAAGCTAGAGAGAGAAAACTTTATTGTCGCTTCTACAAAACCGTAGTAGCCAAAAAATGACTAAGCAATACGAACACACTTCTTAACTATTACAAACTAGATATTACGATTCAACAGAGTTGAAAAATTAATTAAAAATCATTGTTGTTATTATAAATTTGCACGGATCCTCTAATAACCGTGATCACTATTTCTTCTATTGTAGCTTTCGATATTTTAAATCGCTTTCTAAAGTCTTCAAAAAAAAAATATTATATAATATATTATGCATAAACATAGACACTGCATGTGTTTTCAATTTAATTATACAGCAAATACATGCAGATTGTACAGTTCAAGAACCATTTTATGATGTCGTACCAAAAGTACGAAACGAACACTTTTACACAAAATGTGTTTGATAGATTATGCACATGATGTATATATACACACAGTACTTACGACTTACAACTTACAAAATATATAATCTTACTTCATTAAACTCGTGCCATGGTAACCAGTACAAAGAAGTTGAAGATTGAACATTGCACACCAAATGTCAAGTATATAAGCATTTACTGCTTACAACTTACAGCTGATGGATTTTGTATTAATAGGCATATCATATATCATATGTGTAGTGTGTACTGACAACTCCAAACTCCAAACACTAAATTCGTTTGCGTTTGTCAAGCAAAAAAGTAAACGATAAAATTTAAAAGGAAAGACGAAAAAGACTTTTAATGTCGCTCTGCCTCTGCTGTAGTCATTTAAAAAGATTGACCAAAATTACCACTACGTCACTAGTGCACTAGTATAGTGTTTTGTGTTCAAAGATCAAATAGTATCAGTACATTATAGAATACAACATACAACAAACAGCTACTTCATTACATATGCTAAATAAGATGTATGTCATCACCGTTTCAAAATGATATACACTTTTTACCAAGGTAAAACATCTTTAAAAAAAAAGTTACGGAATCCTTTAAAAACGAGAGAGAAAGAGAGCTTCTTCTTTTCATAATACCTAAATGTAGCATAAACATTCAATTATTTTGAAATAAAAGCTTTGCAATGTCCATTGTCCTATAATAATTGAATTCTACTTCATTGTACTAGTATCTTTATGCTAATTTAATGCTATGTTATTCTTTCTTTGTTAAAAAACTAGTTTCTGGTTAACTTTGATGGCTGGTTGCTTACACAATGTTTTTGTGAGAACACATCGACTGGATTTATACTATACAAAACCAGAGTTATATGACCTTCTAACATCAATAGTTTGAGTTCCTAACAAACCTTTATATTCATCGCCTATATTTGAGACGGAAAGGTAAGTATAATAATATATTTATTATTATAATTATTATTATTACAAAACATTTGCCAAAATACAAATGGGTTTTTATAACCATTTTAGCTCTAAAAGATGATACAATCATGCATAGAGACATTTCTCTATCTCACTATTTCTTCTATAACTCTTTAGCCGGAAAGTCTTTCCTTTTAACATAATTTTCCAAAATGTTTACGTAATTTCTATACTATGTGGATCTGAGATCCAAACTAACCTTTTCAATGCTATACGTTATACGGCTTGTACATTTTCCGAACGTGTGCTTATTAATGATTCTTTCTTACCATGAAAACATGATACATAATATATGTATTATGATATATATGAACGTCTTTTTAAAAATCATAATAATATATTATGTATAATCTGTTCTCAATACGTGTTCGATTTATTTTACATTTTTCAACATGTTAACAAACTTGGGCCGAAAAACATGCTTAGAGGTTCCTTCACCACTATCCTCTGAATTTTTTGTGGATAATGATATTATGTAATACAGATTATGTTCTCTAGTTAGTATGATTTTAGTTGTATATATAATATGATTTTCTAAAATGCAAAAAACCACATCCATCCATTAAAATCCATTTGGAAACATATGGTATGATGCTTTAAAAAAACAAGAGTCAACAAACATAATACATAATAATATAGTTTCTTTGCCCTTTTGTAAATGTCCAGTTTTAAAACATCTGAGAATAATCTTAGAATAAAGAATAAACTATACCATAAACACAAAAAGCCTATATGTAAAAGACGATAAAATCTGTGTTCTATCGATCTTGTCATATAAAAAAACGGGTATATTATATTATTCACTGTTTACTGTAAGTTCTAGAACTTTGGTTGTAAGTGACTACAGGAGTATTTGTTATATTTGATTGTATTATGTATTATATGAATGGATTTGTTTATGTGAGTGTGTTGCACAATTTATGTAATATACACTGCATAACATAAATATTAAGGTTAGTAAATACAAGGTCTCCACACACTGAACTTAAATGTAGGTGGGTAATAATGAATTAAAAAACTAATACACTAATGAAATATTATAAAATGTAGTAAGAATGTCCAGAGAGCTTTGGTGTGTGAATATTTACATAGCACTACTTACTTATTTACACGTTGATAAAATTATGTAAGAAAAATGAGAGTAAGGACTCGCATTATTTTAAGTTTTTACTCACCTTGAACTTTCTTTTTGTATTCATCGGGTTTATGGAGGTACATGGCAGCAGCATCACCGTTTAATGGATCAATTGGATTCGGATAAGTTAGAAGTTGTGGTAAAAATGACTCAAATATATTGGACAAATCTATAAATATTTACAAATAAACAAATAAAAATGAGTAATAATCGATTAGGTTCAATTCTGGTACTTTCAAGTTAACCATGTTTATAAAATCATGCTATTTACTTTCAAATATTATTCCACACATGATAATAGTATGTATCATAATATACTATTGTACGAATATTTTATTAGCATGGGGAAAGTATAAGTCAATTCTTATATGTACCACAATAATATTATTATAGTATAGTATTTGATATTCAATACAAAAAAAAACTATTTAAATACATTATTTACATAATGTATAGTAAATTTTAACAGTATTATTTGTATAGTATATTATTGTATAATATTATTATACTATTCTTGAATAATATATTATTATTATAACTTACCATATAAAGCGGTCCACGCTTGATTAATAACATCAAGGCAAACTGTACCCGAAACTTCATCAATATTTGGATGATAAACTTTATTCATGAACCCAATTGACGGTGATTTGAATGGATAGTGGTCGGGTAAATGAACACGAACTTTCCATATACCGCCCTCATAAGGGGTACCACGAGGACCATAAAATTTAACACAGAATTCATTGAGTCCACCCAGAATGGTGACTTCATGTTTCGATTCAATTCTGAAAGGTGAAAATAATAATAGAAAATAGAAACAATCACACATCATTTTTAATGTAGTTTAACCTTTAACCGAATAAGTACAACATAAAATGACTTTTGTCTTTTGTCTCCATTATTTTATTTACTGTATGACAATCAGAAAAGGTAAACTATATAGTAGTAATTTCTACAATAAAGGAAATAGGTGACTTTTCTTAAACAGGGACAAAATCTAGTCAGTGATTAGTGATTAGGAAATATCTAAACCATATATATATACATTTTTAAGCATAGTACTGAATATTATCATCTATTTTATCTTGATACATATAAACAGCTGATCAAACTCCTTCAACGAACTATATTAGACTAAACTGATACTGGAGATTAGAGAAAGATATTTTTGGCATTACTAAAACTCAAATAAATAAATAAGACGACATTTCAGGACACGATAAAGCAGAGTATATTATTACATGTTCTGTGTAAATAATGTGTAATACATAGTGCTTCACGTACTAGATATCAAAAGTACAGATCCAGATTTTCTAGATAATAATATACAGAACTTCTGCACAGAACAGATTACTTAATATTTTTTTTGGAGAAATCACAACTACGCAAATTCTTTATTTCTTTATACACCATGTGCCATGTGTCATCCTTTGTTTCACATATCATCATGTTGTTATTTTTTACAACAACAAAGTTGTTTTTTTGATGCGTAATTAAGAATTAAGTTAGCCAAAAAAAACTCTTTGACATCATGATTTTACTCATGCATACATAAACTGATTGAATGATGATTGATCTTGAATCGTATGAGAGAGCCTTATTGTATATACATAATACAAAAATCAAAAATATAAAATAATAATCATAATAATTAAATATACTTAAATATTAATAGTAGAGGTTTTGTAAAGGAGTGAAATATATAATATCAAAAATATTTAAGTACTGATCGTAGGAAAAAAAGATGATTGTTCATTTGTCAGTTATAGTATATTTTTAGAAGGTCATTGTGTATTTTTTTATCATCATTATTTATTTATGATGATGATGATGATGGTACTATGGGATATGGGATGTAAAATAAAAGAAAGGGCCATGTGTATCAACAACATCGACATACATACATGCATACTATATGTACGTATGCTTAAATATATATATTATAAAGAAAAGTTATTTAACAAAAAAATTGGTAGCATAAAATAGAATAATAAAAAAATGGAAATAATTATTTTACTGCTACAAAAATACTAGTTAAAATTCTAATCCATGTAAATAAATGAAAATAATTAGATTAATAATAAACAATTGGGCTGTATTATTAAAAAATTTGATTATTTTATAATCGACGTCGAAGGTCGATCAGCTGTTACTTGCCATAGAATATATCCTAGATATATCCACGTCCCTATATATATCCACCCTAATACGCACATACAAAATATACACATGTAGTACATAAATACTCAAATGGGGCTTTCAAAAAAAGATGAAGAGAGAGAAGGAGAAGGAAGTAGGATGAAAAATAAAATAATGGAAGTTAAATGAAATTAAATAAAATATGACTTACAATTTGATGACATCTGTGTCCATTCGTCTCTTTCCTGCACTTGGAGAAGACATGGTGTTTTGGAACACCTTTTTCCTCTCCTTTGACCTACGACCTGATCAACAAAAGAATCCAAAAAATATATTGTTCTTGATCCAGTCCTTCTTCTTCTTCGTCGTCGTTCTTCGTCTCACCAATATAGAAACGATATTTTATATTATTTGACAAAGAGTTTTTTTTTTCTTGATTCCACTTTTGATTATATTTTAAAGTAATTGTGATGATGATGATTTTAAAATTGAATTTTATTTTATTTTATAATAATATATATTTTTTGACAAAAACTAGGAAATATTTGGTGAAAGAGAGAGTTTTTGTGTCTGATGGATTTATTTTTATTTTTTCAAATTTTCTCCAGACAGATTGTATGCGAGTGATTTATTTAATACTAATAACTAGAATATTAAGATGATGGAGTGTCTTGATAAAACTGATAACTAGTTTAAGATGTACTTAATATGTAATGGAAAAGAAGAAGTTTTAATGATGAAAAGTAGTTTGCAAACAGCATACAATATTATTATTAAATACGAACACCCCCAAACACATGAAATTCACAATTCTTAACGTGGCAACTCAATATCTCTCTGTGGTTATAGTGCGTTATAACTAGTTATGCACAGAGAGAGAGAGAGAACGGAGAACAAGAAAGAG